>JAODAL010015456.1:0-83839 GCA_025379985.1 Phyllomedusa bahiana
TGGATCCGACGTTTTTTTTGCCCCATTTCCCATGTCCCGACTAGTAAACTGTACCAGGTCTTTTTTCACATATAAAATACACTTCATCAGTCTTCCTTAACATCAGTATCAGTCTCTCCCAAAAACTCATCTAAAAACCTTTTAAAAGGCCCATATAGCCAAATCAAAGGGGACCCCCCCCCCCCTATTACACTTCCTATTTTTTTTTTCTTATTCAAACTAGTTTATTATGTGGGGGGTATCAAATGTATCCCAATAACACACGGTAGGCCAAGGCCAGGATAACACACTGGTTTATTTTTACCAAACATCCCCAGGGGAAAATCTTTTGGGATCAACACAAAAAAAGCAGCTTACTTCAGCTTTAAAACAGTTGCATATAAGCCCTCCACCATGCTTGGGGGGTCTCACCCTTGGATTTTTGGGGTAGGGGATCCAATCCCCTTGAAATGCAGACACACTGAACACCTCCCACAAAGCTTTTTCCAACAGACTGACACACACCTCGTTTGGAACCACCCCCTTCTCTCACTAGCTCCGGGCTCAAACACCCGGGAAAAAGCCAGACCGGAGTATGAAATGGCCGCCACCCATCTCTTTGGTCTTTCCCAGTAAAAGCCAGACCCGATCAGCCGCTTAAGGCCTGTTCTTTACTAAAAAATGGGTGTCACAACCTATGTTATGAACAAAAGACATTTTGCTTTTATTCACCGGGCCAGGGACATCGCGAAAATACCGTCCACCCAGGGGCCCCTTGTCCCCTTTTACTACCCCCCCCTCTGCCCAACGCCAGGTGGGGGGCACTTTCCCCAGCAACAGTATGCCCTGGAAAGGGCATCCGATTGCCCTGTAGCTTCCCCGGGCCCTATGTTCTATGTAAACTAAGTCTTGCAGGGCAAAAAACCAACAGGTCATTGGGGTTTTTTACCTTTCCTCCACTCACCCCATTTCAAGGGGGAAGATCAAAATGATCTGAACCGTCCCCCAACAGAAAAATATCTCAGGGATCCGCCCCCCACTTTATTGCAAGCCTCTTTCTCTAAAATAGAAAAATTACGTTCGCATTGGAAGTTTGCGGTATATGACAGAGTGTTCTTCCCCCATTTATTACTGGGACATCACGGCCCCTAGACCCCCCCTTGATGCGTTGGTTTGCCCCAAAACCTTTTAGAAAAACTGGACCCACCAAAACGGGCTGTCTAAAAGGGCCTTTTTGAGCTCCTAAAAAACTCTCTCCATTCTGGGGACCACTTAACTGTGGAACCCGGGGCCCCTTAAAAGGGTTTAGCAAAGGGTATTTGCCACCTCTGAAAAACTTACTCCGTAAACCCCCCACTATCCCCAAAACCCTTAAACCTTTTTATTTGTAAGGGGTCAAGGCCACCCCTAAATCACCTCTATTTGTTTAACTGGGCTTTATTTGCCTCTCCCTACAAAAAAACCCCAGGTACGTGCCCTTCCACCCCAGGGCGCACTTACTTGGGTTTTTTGTAAAGCCGGCGCTTCCCCGGGGCCTCCAAAACCAACTGTGCTTTAGGGAGGTGGTTTTTCCCCATCGCGACTGTAATGACTTTGTCACCCAAGTAAGGGCAGCATACTTTCTATGGGGACTAAGCCCTGGTCCAGGCCCTTTGGAAGTACTGGGGCACCCATGCAAATGGCATTCGGACGTACTGAAACGACCTTCGGTGTGGAAAAAAGTGGGTTCTCTAAGCCTCTTTTGACAAAGGGATCGTAAATACCCCTTGGGTAAGATCTAAAGTAGCGATGTAGCGAGCGGGCCCTATCTTTAAATGGCTCGTCTACCCCGCAGGGGAAAAGAATTACCTTAGGACCTAGTTCAGTGGATAGCTTACAGAAACGCTACCGCCGGGGGTTTGGGGCACTAGGACTATGGGCTGGACCCCCCCTTTTGGGATTTCAAAAACCCCCTAGTTCCTATCCTTGGATCTCCTGTCAATTACCTCCTGGCAGGCCTCGGGAATTCTATAAGGTTTTGAAAACCCCTCACTTGTGGCTCGTAAGGATTTCATGTTTAATAACATTGGTGAGCCCGGGGCCTCCGTAAACAGGTCTCTATTCTTTTTAGGAGTTCCTGATTTTTTTCTTTGGGGGGGACAATGTTTCGCAATGTTCAAAAAATTTTACTCCTGACTCTGAGGGGACACTAGAAAAGGGGCCCCCGGGGAAATCTTTCGCTTCCGGGGTTTAAATAAAAATTTATTAGAAAATTTGGGAAAGGGCTTCCCTTTTACCCGGCGGGTGGCCCCTTGTTTTTTTACCTCTCCCACTTTTTCAACATCTCGTAGGGCCCCTGCCATTTGGTGGAATTTGTTCAATGTCAGTCGCACAGTCCCTGTCCCCCGGACTAAAATTTTCTAACCGAGCATTCCCATTATACACCCGGCCTTGCTTCCTGACTCAGAGAAGGTGTTCTTAACAATGGTTTACCCGGTTGACTCTCTCTTGCATCTTTGTGAGTGATAATCACACTCTTATAAGGGGTGACCTCGTTCTCCCAGGTTTCTTTCGCCACGCTAGCAAACCCCCCTTGGGGGTTTGGCCCTATAATTTTTCAAAGGGAAAATCCGGTAAGGGGCCTGGGCACTTTTCCCAATGGAAAACGAAGGTATGGTAAAAGGCAATCCCAATGGCCCATCCTTTTCAACCACTTTTTGAAGCATGGTTTCAAGGGCTTATTAAATTTCCACGAGCCCTCCCCTTTTTGGTGGTACATGAGGTGCGAATGCGTCACCTTTGCACTTTACATAAGTCCCCCATCATTTGGACATAAAAGGGTTCCCTTGATCCCTAGGGTTCTTTTGGGGGTCTTTCGGGAAAGATGTGGAAAAACTCTTGGGAATATTTTTTGATGACATATTTCTCAAGGCACGGCCTTGGGGGACCTGTCGGATCAATACCCTAAGATAATTGGTGTCCCGGGCAGATTTCACCCGAGGTCCCACTAAAACCATGGCCCTCTCTAAAGGGCACCTGATTATGGGAGCCGGTACTGGGGGCTACGGAATGGGCTACCGGGAGGTGACTTTAAAAACCAGGACATGCTGGCAATAATCCCGGGCCTCCCATAAACCCGAGCCCAAAAAAAACCTCCGCGGGTTTTCTCCGGGTTTATCTGTCCCCAGGGGTCCCCCTAAAAATGGTGTGCGCCATGTTAGGGCCATGCGCTGATGGGCCCAGGCCCAAGAGTGTTCCACCAAATATTCTACCTTGGTTTTCCCCATATAGTAGGTCGCCATTCATTTCAAATTTAGGATACCGTTCATCAGCCCCGGGCTCCTGGGAACCCCCTTAAGGGCTCCACTCCCTCCCCAAAGCCCCCCTTTTTAAATAAGGTCTTTGGGGTTGGGGTGTCCCAAAGCTTCCCCCGGACACTTCCAGGGTTGGGACATTTTCCTTTGACCTGACTCCTCCCCATTGTCCCCGCCCGGACCGTCAGGGGGAAATTACGAGGTTACCTCAGGGGTTTGCACTCTGGGCTGCCTTGTCCCTTGGGGGCCCTTTTGGGACCAACTTACCCCACAGGGGCCCAGAACATAGGGGAAAACACAAACCCAAAGATCACATGTGCATCAAATTCTTAACAACCCCCCCCAAGATGTGCTTGAGTTCCCAAAATCAGTTTTCCCGGACCATTGGGCCACTGGGTACCCCCTTGGATCCCCTTTCACACATGTAACCCCCCGAGTTTTCCCCGGGGTCACCAAGAGGGAGAGCAGCCCACAGGAGGTAACCAAATTCCCCCGGTCCAAAATTTTTCCCTCCCAACAGTCCCATTGACCTTCCCTGCAATTGGGGGCCCCTCTTGGACAGGCAGGGCACTGCACAAGCATGGGCAAACATGGAGCAAGTGGGGCCCCCGAAAACTCCATTTGGGTCCGTGGTCAAGGGGCACTGGGCCCCTAATGGGCCCGGGGGATGACACTGCCCCAACAGGTTCCCTTTTGGCCCCCTTGCTATGGGGTCTGGGCTGCCTCAGGTTTTTAGGCACCCTCTCGGGGGTATCTGGGGCCCCACTTGGACCCTCTAACTGCACACAGGGATTTTAGGTTCCCGGACCCACCAGGGAATGCTCCTGCTGGAAACTTTTACCAACCCCCCCCGTTAATCCGCCATTGGGGGTCTCCCTGAGCAACCCACACTGCACAGTCTTTGGGGGAGAGTGTCGAAAAAGGTCCCGACTACACGCTCAACCATTTTTGGGTAGGAGCAAGTATCGGCGTAGCCACTTCTGGACCAGGTGCCAAATAAACAACTGCATCAGGGGCTTGTCCATTTTATAGCCCCGAAATGCACCCTCTGCCCCCGGGACCGCCAATGTTCCCCCAACCCGGGCAGGATCTCACTTAATATAAAAAACCCCCTTGTCCCCCAGGGCTCAAAGGGTTCAATAAGTACTCCGTGACTATAACATAAAGGATAGGTGAAAGGGGGCATCCCTGCCTGGTTCCATTGTTAATCATAAAAGGAGCGGAGAGCAAACCATTAACCCTAATTTGGGCTGACGGGGCACTATATAGAGCAAACTAAAACACAAAAATTTTTTGGGGGTTAGGTGTGTGGTAACTCCTGTGTTATTTTTGATGGAAGGGATATACAGGGATGCCCTTCTGTCTCTAAGAGCCCTAGCCAGCATCCTGCTCAGTTTGTTGCTCCACATATAGAAGGAGCCGGCACAAATTTGCTTGTATCTAGCTGATTTCTTATCGAAGAGTAACCGGATCTCGTGTCTAATGCTCAACATGTCACGAAGATCAGCCTTAGCTAAGGAAGACTTATGAGCGCTCTCCAATGAGGCAAGTCTGGTCAAAAGAGAGTGAAGCTTAGCGGCTGCCTCTCTAGCACCATGCTTAATCCCACGCGCCACGCATTTTAGAGATTCCCATTTCAACTGACCAGAAGTTGGGTCCGGTTCATGATCCTTGATGAAGTTTTTAATCGTTTTAGACAGATCCGCGGCATATACCGTGTCATTAAGTAAGGATTCATTTAGTCTCCAAAGAAACGTTTTTCTGGTCTGATTCGGCACTGGGGCTGGCCGATAAAAGTTTTTCCCCTGCTCGCCCTTTCCCCCAATCTGGGGTAAAAGGGCATGCTGAAGTAAAATGTAATATATGCGACTATAACTCCTATGCCGGTGGGAATAGAAGGAATAGCCTCACACAGTGGGATTAAGGAGACGCCATACATTGCACAGTTGTAACTGGTGTAGGAGTTTACGTATTTTGTTCAATTTATTAAAGGAGATAACGGAGTGTCCTGAAGTGGTGTCTGCTTCTGGCTGCAGCACAAGTTTTTAAAGCCCACGGGTATAATTACCCTGGCAAATATTTTAAGCCGTCCAGCATGTTGCAAAAAAGGGAGATTGGGCCATATTTGGTGCATGTTTTAGCAAAATCTAAAAACTAAGCCCCCAATCTCAAATTTGAGAAAATAAATGCAGTTTTGCCCCTTTAATGTCAAAGGGTTTTGGACTGATACTTTTTTTAATGAAAAATAGGGCAAACCCCCTTAGTCTTTTAGGGGAATACTGTGGCACCATAATGGATAATTTTTATTCCTAATGTTTCAATTTGCACGAGAGGTATAAATCCCTGCGGTAAAAACAGGTTTTTTGTTTGTGCATGGTATAAATGACCTGGGATCTTTTCTCAGGGATATTGAATCCCTTAACATTAAGGGAAGATATTTTTAAGCTCCCATTTTTAGATTTAGGGTCACAAAAGTCCCAATGGCGAGCGCAGGGTTACTTCCTATTTTTTAAACATATTTGTGGGCCCCTTTTCGATTAGGGCCTGTGACAGGAGTACTGCCCTGTTGGCACGCCTGACGGTATCAGCCGCTACGGGGCCCTGCATCCTGAGGTGTTCCAAAAGCCTCTTTGACACATGAGAAGACACCGGTATTGGAAATGGCACATGGTAACTGGCTAGCGTGCCAATAGGGCAGTACTCCTGTCAGGGGCCCTAATTAAAAAGGGGCCCAGTAATATGTTAAAAAATAGGAACTAGTAATGGGTGGGGGCCCCATTTGATTTAGCTGCATGGGGCCCTGAAACGATTAATAGAAGACTTATGGCAGCCCTGGCTACCACTGCACTACGGCCCTGCGAGCTGAACCTCCATGTTCCCCATTGGGATGTTCTTGCTGCCATCACATATATGACATGTTCTTGGGCTCTGGTGCAAAAATTGATAGGGGGGCCCCTGCCAGTTACCATGTGCTATTTCCAATACCGGTGTCTTCTTATGTGTCAAAGGGATCCCATAGCAGCTGCTTCCACTGCACCACGTATAGCTACTCAGTCCTCATCTTTTTAGTTAGCCATTAAAAGGAATGAATTATTTTAGCCTGTGAATTTTCTTCACTAAGTTGTTCTACATATTAATTTTACTGTTATGGATGCTAATTACAGCTTCTCCTCACCTGTATAGGTATAAAAATTAACCAGAACATCTTCCATTGACTTTAATGGGGTTTGAAATTCGAGTTCGCCTAGAACTTCGAGGCGAACTTCTCAAAATTCGAGGTTCTACACGAACTCAAACTTTTTAGTGTTTGCTCATCACTAATCATCATATATATTAAAAGCAACAGCATAAAAACTCGCAACACACTTTGTTTTATTCACATAAGCCGTCCACTTAACCCTTTAAGCCAAATTACTAGGTTAAGGAAAGAAAAGGTGTAATTCCACCAACTGTCTCTATTTCTCACATTTTCCTCATATTGTTTCCTCAGGGTTTCTATCTTTTCCATCCTAGTGCAGATGTTCAAAAATTCTTCAAAAAGCCTACCACCAGGCACATTCTGCTCTCCGTGACTTTAAAATAATCTATAACTATTGTATGCTGATTTGTAAAAATTGTTATCTGGTTCTGCACTTCAACTGAGGTGTTGAGGATATCAAGGACATCCCATATCATGGTATCTAAGTAATCGGTGGATTCCAATAACATTCCACATTTGCCTTACCATAGGATATAAAAACAGGGTGCTGAATATTTTGTTGCCTACACTCATCTGGACCAGATGTGGCCTACCATCTGGTCTCTGTTTGTTATCTGCATCTCTCTTGTATAACATGTGTCTAGGAAACTTGAGTGGGTCTAAACGATCAGCAGGTATGATAAATGTAGCTGGTGTTAACTGGGCCAATATGCAGGATCCACTAACACCTACAGGCAACCACTTCAGGGCCTTGTATCCACATACCCAATAAACTTCAGGCGATAAGTCCCAAAAGGCAGAGTGTTGTAACACCAGCCTGTGTTCTAAGTCTACAAGGATTAACACATTTTTCAACATACACCATCCTGGTGTTTGTTCAAGGGGGCTACAGTACCCGGCACCTGGATTTCCATAGGTGGGACTGCCAGGTGTATAACCGGAGTCTTCCTTGCATAGGCGATTTCCAGGTAATTTAGCACATATGGTCTTATTTCCTTCAGGAAACAAGTGTCCATATTTCCAAGTGATATTGTGTACATATATTTCTAGAAGGGAGGGTTTAAATGCATCTAGAGTGTCACTGGTAGCTTTAAAACTTATCTGCAAACCCTCGGACGGGAGCTTAGCTCGTTTTGGGTTGTAACTGCATATTCAGTATGGTATCTGCCATCCTCCCCTAGGCTCCGTGAAACATCTACAAAAAACTCTAAATCAGGGTTAGCCAAATGGACTTCTGTAACAAGATGAAAACCTGATGTTTCCTGTTCCATTAGGGAGACACAATCATGATCAAGATACATGTCAGGGTGTTGTTCCAAATATTTTGCATATAAGCTTCTCCCCCCCTTGCTCACTACTTCCCCAATCTTTCCCTCCTTTAGAATCTGCAGACTCAATGGGCAAAAGAGTGTCAGGATTCAAATTAGTACATCATTGGAGAGTGACATTTGGTGGCATGAGGAGGGCACATTGCAGCTGCAACTGGTGGGCCATGGATAACTATTAGGTTGCACATGAGAAAGAATTCCCTGAAAGTCATAAGGAGTGTAGATGGTAATAAGGTAATCCAGAATGACTTCAGAAGCTTTGTCAAGCATTAGTGTTACGACCATACACAAGTAGGAGAACCTTTGGCCACAGAGTCAAGTCTGGCTGAGTAATAGGCAACCGGTGGGAGCCAGGACTGCATTAGCATGGCCTGCAAGCTCCATACAGTAGAATTTGAAGGGGAGCGTGTAATTAGGGAGGCCCAATGCAGGAGATACCATGATCAACAGTTTGAGAGAGTAAAAACTATCCACTGCCTCACTGGTGAGGGAAAAAGCAGCAGAAGATAAACAATCAATTAAGCCCTGTATTTGGGCTGATGCATTCCTTATCCAGGGTCGGCAAAAGGAGACATGACCTAAAAAGGTACAAAGCTGCTTCACACCTTTTGGAATCTGAAGGGATTGAATCGCCTGAACATGGTCAGGTGTGAGGTGACGAGTGCTGGGTCCAATGTAATGTCCTAGGAATATGACCTTTTGTTGACAGAATTAGAGTTTGTCTCATTCCACCTTGCAGCCTTCCTCTGCAAGAAAAGTTAGGAGGGAGATAGTGGCCTGTTGGCATGTAGACTCAGGGGGGGCAGCTAAGAGCAGATCATCAATGTACTGAAGACGGGAAGTTTCTGATGGAGGAGACCAGCCACTCAATATAGATTGCAAGGCTTGAGAGCACTAGGTTGGGCTGTTTTGGGCCCTTTGGGGTTATCGGGCCCAAGCCTGCTGCTGTGCTGAAAAGGTAAAAGCAAAAAGGGGAATTGACTCTGGATACAGAGGCATACTGAAAAAGGCATTTTCCAGATCAATGACTGAAGAACACGTAGCGGTTGGCACTATTTGAGACAACAATGTATAGTGGTTGGGTATGATAGGGGTTAATGCTACAGTGACAGTATTGATAGCTCATAAGTCATGAACCAACCAATAAGTAGCAGGTTGACCATACATGGACTTCTTCCTTACAGGAAACATTGGCGTATTTGCCCGGGAGTTTATCTTGATCAATGCCCCTGCTTCCAGAAGAGCAGAGTCTCCAACGCAAGGGAGTACACCTGGGTTTTAAATTGACTTTAGCAGGGGGTACTGAAAGTAGCCCAATGTCTTGGATGTGGCCCACAAATAGGAGAGTACCTGCTGGAGCAGGAGTTCTTGACTTGGGGTTAAAGGAAGAATAGCTAGGCTCTGTACATAGTCAAGAGCAGTTATTATACATGCAACATCATCATTATTTTCGGCAAGTTTTAAAGAGACTCATGAGTCATGGGACTCATTGAGATCGTACTCAATGTGCATTCAGTGCAGTCAAAATATCAGCTCCCAAAAGGTTTCAATAGCCACAAAGTGGTTGATAATGGTATGATCATCAACGTGGCAGGTAAAGAGGACAGTTAAATTACAACGAGTGTCCTTACCATCCAGCCCTACAGCAGTAAAGTAATTATCAGAAAGCATTTCATTAGGTATCCATTCTTCATGTATGACTGATCTGAATGCCCCTGTGTCAATAAGAAATGGTACCGATGGGCTTGATGTTATGGAGCATTGCAAATAATCTGGTGGACCAGACTTGGTTGCAACAAGAATGGATAACACAAGATTGCCCTCTTCCTTTGGGCAGGGCTGGCTGGTGGGAGATGGGTATACTTTATATTATACTGTAACACTTTTCATTCATGTGTAGAGGCAATCCCAAGCAGTACTTGCAAGCAGTAATAAATATACTCATTGGTGTGATGTCCAGACCGGTGAGTATATTTATTATTACTGCTTGCAAGTCTCTTTTGCGATTGTGATTTATGCGTTATCTGATTCAAGAACGCTGTGAATATGCTGCAAATAGAAAGATGATTTCTGTGAATATATGCAGCACACTAAGCTAACATTTTGTGGACTTTAGTTGTGAACTGGTCTAATATATGGTGTAAGCGGACGCCGCTCTCAGGATCTCAGTCCAATGCCGATAGAGACGCAGACAAGTTGCTTTGGGTTCAACACAGATACTCCCGCGTTTTATTGGCACAACAGGTATACAATGTTCAATGTATGCCAAACATAAAACAGAACAAAAAACAAATAAAACTCCTGCTCGTCTGAGTGCTGGCTATACAGTGCAGTTTACCCTCACTACACCTTGTCAGTACGCAGTGCTTAAGCGAGATCCTGGATATCTCCAGTGAGACACCTCTCAGGCCAACCTCCTTGACCTTTATGTCAGATCCACCTGGTCAGCTGGCTAGCTGACTTATAAAGGCCAGCCCAAACCCTGGCCTGGAACAATGGGAGCAGACACCCACCCAACACTTTGTCTACTCCCAATAAAAACCATCCCGGGTTTTGGCTGAAGCAACCATACTAATGGTAAACGTATGTCAACCACTTACTGTAAAAGACACAACACACACGACCGGCTTCTATATCACCAAGGCCAGGTAACGTTGGTGACATGTTACTTATACTTTCTTTGTCTGGTGTAAGCCAGAAATCTAGCTGGGATGTACACCCCATTAAGGACCTTGTCAGATGCCACCTTACATATCCCCCCCTCTGCTCAGACCTGTGGGGAGGAGCACCTTGTGCTTCCAGGCAATGGGTACACGACAGTGCATCCGCATTGCCTTGCTGGGAACCCGGGCGATGCTCTACACAAAGCCTAAAATCCTGTAGAGCTAGAAACCACCTCATTACTCTTGCATTTTTGCCCTTATTCTGGGCCATCCATTTTAGTGGGGAATGGTCTGTGACCACCCTAAACTCTCTTCCCATCAGATAGTACTTAAACACCAAGCACTCTCTTTCTACGATGGCGTAGTTATTTTCTGCTGCCGTCAGTTTTCTACTTAAGTATACCACCGATGTTCTTCCCCATCAATCAACTGTGACAATACAGCTACCAGTCCCCTGTTAGAGGCATCCCCTTGTACCATAAATTCTGCCTTGAAATCGGGGGCACTTAACACCGGCCTTTTACACAGCACATCTTTAAACCTCTGAAAAGCTTCCTCTGCTTTTTTTGTCCCACTTCACCCTCGAAGATTTAGACCCTTTAGTAAGGTCTGTAAGGGGGGCTGCAATTGAGCCAAAATTTGGCACGAACCTTCTATAATATCCGGCCAACTCTAAAAAAGCTTTAACCTGTTTTTTTTACACCGGCTTGGGACAATTTTTAATAGCCTCGATTTTTTCCAATTGGGGTTTAATGGCTCCCCGACAATGTTGTACCCCAGATATCAAGCCTCCTCAAGGCCTATGGTGCATTTCTTGGGGTTTGTGGTCAGACTTGCCTCCCGATGGAGTCCAGGACCGCTTGAACCCTAGCCAGGTGGGACTTCCAGTCTAAGCTGAAAATGGCTACATCATCTAAATATGCGGCTGTGTATTTTCTGTGAGGCCATAAAACAATATCCATTAATCTCTGGAATGTGGCAGGGGCACCGTGGAGGCCAAAGGGAAGCACCACATATTGAAAATGGCTGTCGGGTGTAGACAAAGCAGTTTTCTCCCAGGCTGCTTTTGTAAATGGCACCTGCCAATAGCCCTTGGTAAGGTCCAGAGTGGTGATGTACCCCAATCTTTCTATGAGCTCATCCACTCTTAGTATCGGATACGCATCAAATTTGGATATCTCAAATTTAGTTTTCTAAAGTCATTACAGAACCTTAGGCTGATGTCTGGTTTGGGAATGAGGACTATGGGGCTGGACCAACCACTCTGTAACCCCCAGTGACAAAATTTTTTCCACCTCATCCGAGATAGCCTGTATTTGGGCTTCAGGCACACGATAGGGTCTCAGCCTCACTTTTTGGCATGGTTCCGTCACTATGTCATGCTTACTACCTGGTAAGTCCGAAAACACGTCTCTATTTCTCCCCAGTAACTCCTTCACCTCCAGCACCTGTACTGTGATACGGTCTGAGATACAGAGAGTGTGAGATACAGTCCGAGATATGTGAGAGTCTGAGATACGGACCTCTGGCAGCTCGTGAAAAGGGTCTTCCTTAAGCTTACAAACAGCACCAAGGGCTTCTCTGTCCTTCCAGGGCTGTGGTAGATCTGGAGCAGTTTTATTTTCCCGGGCTGATATACCTTATAGTTCACGACACTGACTTTTTCCCGGACCTCATAGGAACCTTGCCACTTTGCCAGAAATTTACTTTCCGCTGTTGGAACCAGCACCAACACCCAGTCACCAGGCTGAAAGGACCTCACCTTTGCAGACCTATTGTACACTCTGGCTTGCGCTTCCTGCGCCTGTTGCATATTCTAACAAGACATGGAAACCTCAAAAAAAGCATTTATGCTATCTACAATACATGAAAAAAACTATGAGGTTCTTAGTTCACATGTTTTGATCAAAACTGTTTAAGTCAACCCCGACTTTCAACGGAACTTCAATGCAGGTGTCCCTACTCTATTATTACCTCTCATTTGAGTCCAATTCAGACTTCTCATTTGGGTCCTCAGACCTCCATAATCCAGAGGAAAAAAAGGCACCAGCTTTATAAGCATAATGCACTGATCTAGCAACCTGTGGAGGTGGGTGGAGTGCAAAAAAACAAAATGGAGGTATCCACTCCTCACTATATAAGTTAAAAGCAATATATGCCAAATGCAAAGTATGGTTCTGCACAAAAAAAACATTTCTGAAAAACACAATGTGAACACAGGTGCGCACTGGCATGGTTGTGGTAAATATACACACATTCCAATATCAGTGGCACACCATCAGCTAAAAGAGCTATCGAACAAGACATGGAAACCTCTAAAAAAGCATTTATGCTATCTACAATACATGAAAAAACTTTGAGGTTCTTAGTTCACATGTTTTGATCAAAACTGTTTAAGCCACCGCCGACTTTCAACGGGCCCTCAATGCAGGTGGTCCTACTCTATTATTACCTCTCATTTGAGTCCAATTCAGACTTCTCATTTGGGTCCTCAGACCTTTCATTTATTGTAGATAGCATAAATGCTTTTTATAAAGCATTTATAAATAAATCCCGGCCTAATATCACATGGTGCATTGTCCTTTACAACGCCGACTTCATGATTAACGGACCCACAGGGAGTCTCTACTGTGACTAAGGCAGTGGGATAGTCCTTAGTGCCCCATGTATACAGAGCACCCCCAGGCAACGGGTCTGGAGTTTACCAGGGTCCACTAAATTGGCACGGACTAATGTCACAAGACTCCCAGAGTCCATTAAGGCCATCACGGAACGGCCTGCTATCCGGACTGGAAACACTTGCCGTTCGCTCATATTTTCCTTTTGATCAGCATACATAGGCCTGGCAAAATAAGACCTGGGCCTCTCAAAGTCACACTCCATGGGCTCTGCAATCATCGGGCACTTGGCGGCCACATGTCCCAGTTCCTGGCAGTGCCAGCAGACTACCTGGCCCCATGGCCTGGTAATTCTTTGGACTTGGCATCAGTTCACCGGAACGCTCAGGAAATGTGCCACCCTCCATAGCATGCCGTCTCCCCTTAATAATAGGAACAGTCTTACCGTACACCGGTTTCTTCTGGTTCCCTGGGCCATGCAGGTCCTGGAGCTCTTGGAGGAAGACCTCAGTGGCCGTAAACCTCTCCACGATGGACACCAAGTCGTCCACAGTTTTTGGGTCAGAGTAGCCCAAGCACTCCACTATTTGGCCAGGTGTGAGCTCCTCCGGCTGTAGCCACTTGCTGGTAAGGTGGTATAGGTCGTACATCTGGGACCTCACTGGCTTCTTGGTGTCGTACTCCCAGGTGAAGACTCACCACGCACGAACCGAGAAGGTAACGCCAAGCCGGGCCAGTATTTCCTCCTTCAGCCTTGTATACACCCTGGCATCAGGGACTCGCAGGTCAAAGTAGGCCTTCTGTGGTTCACCCATCAGGAAGGGGGCCAGAACGTCCGCCCGCCCACTGATCTTGGGGTAGCTGCGCCCCCACTGCGATCCTCTCAAATGTGACCAGATAGGCTTCAATGTTGTCCTTAGAAGTCATTTTTGTCAGCACCCTTTGCACCAGCCGACGGGGTGCCGACTGCAACCCCTGAGACACCCCTGGTCTCTCGGTTAGGGCTTGTAGAGTCTGGTTCATCATGGGCTGTTCGGTGGCTGTGGTGTGGTGCACCTGCGATTGGTCTCATGTTAGGCCGTTACTGCTTCTTCGTGCACCTATATTTGTTGTGCACTGGCCTCCTGTTCTGCAGTAACCACTTGTTGGAGGTGGAGGTCGATTGAACTTACTGCTTGATCAGCTCGTCCATTTTAGCAGTTTCGTCCTGTAGCGTAGTGGCAGGTTTCACCCAGGACATGGTTCACCACACTCCCTCTGTCTGTCTCTTTAAAGTGCCCGTCGCATCCTCCACCATATGTAAGCGGGCGCCGCTCTCAGGATCGCAGTCCAATGCCGATAGACGCAGACAGGTTGCTTTGGGTTCAACACGGATCCTCCTGCATTTTATTGGCACAACAGGTATACAACAACGTATGCCAAACATAAAACAGAAAAGAAAACAAATAAAACTCCTGCTCGTCTGAGCGCTGGCTATACAGTGCAGTTCACCCTCACTACACCTTGTCAGCACGCAGTGCTTAAGCGAGATCCTGGATATCTCCAGTGAGACACCTCTCAGGCCAAACTCCTTGACCTGTATGTCTGACTTATAAAGGCCAGCCCAAACCCTGGCCTGGAACAAGGGGAGCAGACACCCACCCAACACTTTGTCTACTCCCGATAAAAGCCATCCCGGGTTTTGGCTGAAGCAACCATACTAATGGTAACGTATGTCAACCACTCACTGTAGCAGAAACAACACAAACAAACAGCTTCTATCTCACCAAGGCCAGGTTTCCTTGGTGACATGTTACTTATACTTTCTTTGTCTGGTGTAAGCCAGAAATTTAGCTGCGATGTACACCCCATTAAGGACCTTCCCAGCTGCCACCTTACAGTGGCTTATGTGCAATACAATATATATGCTCATTGATGAAATGGAACAGAAGTTAATTTCTAAAAAAGTTTGCCTGAAAGTTTTTCTTTTTGATTATGGCAACCTGATATATATGAACGCTGGTGGGAGAAGGGGGCAAGGAAGAGGAGGTTCTCGGTTCCTATGCTGTCAATTTCCCTGCTTTGTAGCGGCTCTGCACCCTTTTTTAATTTTCAATCGTAGCATTTGAACTCCCTGTGGGGGGTCCCTACAGATGGCTGGCTGACCATTATCGTTGCCTTACCCTGTGGTTTTGTGGGTGTTATCCAATTCAATCCCCCTAGCTGCTGTGACAAGGATTTCCATCCTCTCAGTATGCCATGTGGATGCACATATCTTCAATTTTTCCTGTATGTGATTGCAAAGCCCGGTCACAAATGCTTGCACAATAAGTTTTTTCGCTACGGGACCCCCTTCATCATAACCCAGATCCCGCCAGGCTGGTGTCAGCCTTTGTTCAAAACATTCTATGCTTTCTCCCTTTCCTTGTTTCATGCCCTCTAATCTGAATTCTTTGCCCATTTTAGGTGGGCTTCAATATACTGTTTGCCTGAACCGTATGGTTCAGTGCCTCGTCTGCTAATTTCTCAACCTTGTCAGTAATCATACTGCCAGCATTTTCCCCTGCCTTCTCCATTACTAGGGCTATACAATCTAGTCACACTGGGGACCGGGCTGTCATTCCTCCATGCTGGTGACTTCCTTTTTTCTTTGAGGTATACTTCTATATCCATCTGTAGTTTTCATCTATGGGGGTACATACATTGCTATACTTGATATACCACTAGTACCATCTGTCCATATGTGATATATATTGACCCATAGATTCTGCCTTTAGTATCCTTTGGAGTATCCCATATATACTTGATCCATATACTTTGTGCATGATTTTTTCATACTGGGACCTCTTGTATTTTTGAAGTATACCAATATTGTTATCCGCAGTTACTTAATTATAGGTTATTGTATATCTTTCTATACTACTTATACTACTCATATTATCCGTCTATGCCTGAAAGCTTTTTACCTATATATACTGCCTTGTATATTTATTGGAGCACCTTATATACATTTCCACCTATACACTTTTGTGCATGTTTTGGAATTACATACGCCTGGAGTTTTTTGGACTCCTTGATATGCCGATTTTTAATAATTTCTGTTGTTTTATGTATGTTATCAATAAAGATGTATTTGCAATTTTTGAACTATACACTCTTCGTCCTCTGATGTTTTTCTAATCTAGTCACACTGCTGAATCAGTCTATTGGATGGTGGCCAATTGGCAAGCAAAGGGCATGTGTCTTAAGAGTGGGTCTGGGAAAGTTGTTATTAAACTTTTTGCCTCTTGGGGTGTCCAAGGATGCCAATCAGAAACACATCTGTTGTCATACTCTGTTTAAGAGCTAGGGGCTTGGGCAGGGGAGGTTGTGGTGGTGTCAGCTCCCTCTGTTGTTGCTTCAGTGGGGTTACTGGGATGGGATGCATGTTGGGATGCAGCAGGGCAAGGCAAAAGCTGAGTTTTTGTGAGGATGGGGTATACACCTCCTCCTCCAGGTTTTGGTGCACCACAATTAAATCAGATTTCGTTCCCATCTAGATTTTGCTGGCCACACCTGGTGCAGATCCATCTGGCTGGACTGGACTCTGCTACCAAGGCATGGCAGTGGTGTGCCAATTCTCCACTTTCTAAATATTGCGCTAGTTGACATAATTTTTACACATGCTCATCTAACTCATGATCCTACAACCAACCTCTGAACTCTGCACTTTCCTCCACTTTTTAGAATCTGACCATTATCCCTCCCAACCACCTTTCTTCTCTATCACTTTCTCAATCCATTTTGTCCACTCTGGTAATGCTCTGTTTGACTTGTTTTGCTTTCTTAAAATCTTCATTTTTGGTTAGCTGGTTACCCATATTTTTGTGCTCTTTGTTATAACTTTAATTTCGCCTCCTTTTTCCCTCCAAGCGGACTTCCTCCCTTATATTCCTGGGTGTCCGGTTTGGAGTATATCTACTTAGGAGGTGCAAGAGGGGTCCAGATCCCCTCTTCTCTCTGTCTCCCGTGTTCTGCAATTTTGTATAACACCCACAGCACAAAAATACAGAAGACCACACATCCAAAAATTGCAACAAAGGTATGAATAGGAGACATATTATACCATAATATTACAGTTCTTCTATACTAAATAATATGGCATGGCACTTACAGATGAGGACCTATATGATACCCATGCTCCAACATATGTAGGGGAAACTCATGGAGGACAGAGTATAAGTAAGATAAGCTCTTACTTGCAGTGCTGCCTTTTTGGCCACATCTGTGCTTCCAATATCCTCACACGGCAATTCGGGGCACAGGTATCTCCTTCACCAATGTAGTAGGTCACTCCCTCCCAGGAAACGCCAATGTGTTAGGGTTAACTGCCCTTAAAAGTAATACTGTAGTATATCCAAATTTTTTGTTATATCAGGGGCCTGGAGTCGGAGTAACTGATACAGAACTCCACAGGCCACACCAGAGAGGCAGCGGGAGATTAGAGAGGTAAATAAGTGGCTCAAAAATTGATGTAGGAAAGAGGGATTTGGATTTTTGGAGAACTGGGCTGACTTCTGTCTTGGCTACAGATTCTATGCTAGGGACGGCTGCACTTAAATGGGGAGGGTGCAGCTGTATTGGGGGACAAAATGGCAAAAGTTGGAGGAATATTTAAACTAGGGACTGGAGGGAGGGAGGGTAACTACAAAGATAGCATGCAAGATAGTGAAGATAGAGAGCTAGGAATTAGTAATAAATCAGGGGGTGGAGTGGAGGGAGGAGGTGTAGTAATAGTTAAAAATAACAGGGATATCGGGTTTCAAGGTGAACGAACACAAATCTGAGGCGCTCCTTTTGAAGGGCAGGGCATTGCTCCCCTGGACGACACGCTACCCCTTTAAATGGCAAGCGAGCTCTCTCACGTATCTGGGGGTCCAAATCACCAAAAAAGCAAGCTCCCTCTATTATGCCAACATAAGACCGTTCCTTCGTTCTCTAGAATCCCACTTCAATACCTGGAAAAATCTTACACTCTCCCCCTTAGGCAGAGCCAACATAATTAAACTGATCATATTTCCTAAACTCCTGTATATCCTCCAATCACTTCCAATATACCTTACAACCAGAGACCTGTGGTGGATTAATTCCTGTTTTCTGAGATTTATATGGAATAGCCGCAGACTTCAAGTAGCCATGAAGTTTCTCTATCAACACAAGAAAAACGGGGGCATTAATTTCCCGCAGATTCAGATATATAATTTAGCAACTCAATTTAGGATTATAGGGGACTGGCTGCTCAACACCTCATTATACACAAATACCAACATAGATCAGCAACTAACGCCTGACACCTCCCTAATTAGTCTGCTACATCTGCCATTTTCGGACATCCCAACACACCTTAAATCAAACCCTCTTATAATTACGGCCTGGAAGACATGGACTAAGGCGAGACAGCTTAAGGGACTCAACCCTAGATACTCACTCCTACTCCCCTTCATGAGGAACCCATCTTTCCAGGGCGGGCGAGCGCATGGTCGATTCTCCCTCTGGCAGCAGGGAGGGATAAAGAATATAGGTGACTTTCTAGATCCAACGGTAAAAAGACCTTTCCTTTTCAATGAAGCCAAATTGAGGTTTCCTTCCATTGGTACCCATTCGTTTTATTACCTACAAGCCTGCAGCTGCATGCACGTGGTCATCAAACATCTCACTGATCGGGACTGGGACAACCCATTCGTGGCTTTGACACTACCTACCCACATGTCCAAAGGCCAAATCACACGCTATTACAACTCACTTCACTCCCCATTAGACTACACTGCCAAGCAACAGGGATTGTTCGTGTGGACATACTCCATTGAATCCATTTCACCAGATGATATCCTCACTTCTTTAACCCTGGCAACGAAATTCATTCCTTCCATGTCCTATTGGGAAATGGCATTCCGCATAGCCCACAGGGCATACGTCTCCCCACACAGGGGCTACCTAATGGGTACCTCTCCCACGCATACATGTCCCAAATGTCTCTCTCCGCACGCTGACCTTCTACATTGTCTCTGGTCTTGCCCTCTAATTGAAGCATTCTGGTCCCTCCGATCTTTTATGACCACTCATCTACTCCCTTTCTGCCCTGATTCTCCAGAATGGTACATTTTTGGTATTCTTCCCACCGGGACCCCCAGCCTCTTTGGGTATCAAAAGAAACTACTTTACTATATATTTGCAGCTGCAAGAAAATCTATACTGCACTGTTGGATCCATCCCTCCCCGCCGACACAAGTTATTTTTAGACAAACTAACTCATCTATTCCGGATGGATTGGCTGGAAACCTCCTTGTACAAAGAAAAAAAAGGCAAACAATTTTACCAATTATGGAAAAACTTTATTGTATTACTCCCAGCTCATATCCGATCAAAACTCAAACAATGCTTTAGTCTCACCACCTGGTATTTGGAATACCAAATCGCAGGAGACGATCCTAACTGGTAAACTCTTTTCCTCTTTGATAAATGGTGCTGTCAGCGTTTTAAGGTGATGATGGATCTCTAATCCTCTTGCGGGTGTGCCGGACGCACCTCCCTCATTTCCCCCGGGCTTCTCCCTTCCTCTCTACCCTCAACTTTTTCTTCACAGGTTATTTTAAACCCCTTCTCAGACCCACAGATGTCACCTGCTGATGCGATTACTTGACCCTAGGTACTTGCCTCTACTTAACGATGGCGACTACATATCTCGAGATGGAATGGTACTTCCTGCAAACACAACTGAGAAAATCCACAGGGTTGCATCATTGGGTGACACCTTCCCTACCCTCTCTTCTCACTTTGTTCTCACCATAAAGACTCAAACTGCACTGTTTTCTCTAAATGGAATGATGTGTTATATGTTTTTTCTACATACGGTCACATATCGTTACTGTTACTTTTCAATTACTTTTAGGTCAAGATTATTGGTTATTCTGGACATTTCTCGACTATTACCTTATATCTAACTGTTGTTGACTTTGCTACAACATCATCATTGTTAATGTATTCTCTTTCTCACTGAGATTATGGTGATTGGGACACATGTACGGGAGGGAATCATTTACCCCACTGTATCCATTCCTCTTTGGTTTGTATTTGATGTTTTTTTTAAAATTCTCCAATAAAACATGTTGAAAAAAAAAATAACAGGGATAAAGGAATAAAAACTGAAAAATCTCTAAATTGCATGCTGACCAATGCCAGGAGTCTCACCAACAAAATAAATGAACTAGAATTATTAATTGCTGAAGAAAAATATGACATAGTGGGGATAA
Organism: Phyllomedusa bahiana; assembly: GCA_025379985.1. Classification (NCBI taxonomy): domain Eukaryota; kingdom Metazoa; phylum Chordata; class Amphibia; order Anura; family Hylidae; genus Phyllomedusa; species Phyllomedusa bahiana. The sequence continues at coordinate 20,349 of JAODAL010015456.1, forward strand.
CTGAGACATGGCTGGACGAGAGCTACGACTGGGCGGTTAACTTACAGGGTTACAGTTTATTTAGAAGAGATCATAAACACCGGAAGGAGGGAGGTGTATGTCTCTATGTAAAATCCTGTCTGAAGCCAACACTGCGGGAAGATATAGATACAGGTAATGAACATGTGGAATCATTATGGGTAGATATACATGGGGGTAATAACAATAATATAATTCTAATAGGAGTCTGCTATAGGCCCCCAAATATAACAGAACCCATGGAAGAAGATGTACTCCTCAGGCAAATAGAGGAGGCAGCTAATCAGAATGAGGTTATTATGGGCGACTAACTACCCAGATATACATTGGGAGTCTGAAACCTGTAGCTTTCATAAAGGAAACATGTTTATGTCAATAACTAAAGATAATTACCTTTCCCAAATGGTTCAGGAACCGACTAGAGGAAAGACCCTTCTAGACTTAATATTGGCTAATAGACCTGACAGATTAACAAAGGTTCAGGTTGAAAGGCACCTAGGAAATAGTGACCATACTATAATAAATTTCCATTCATCCTTTAATAGAGTTTTTTTCGAGGAGCCACAAAAACACTGAATTTTAGGAAGGCTAATTTTATTCTGTTTAGGGAGGCCCTATACTGTATTAACTGGGACAAGCTGTTTAAAAATAGCAGAACAAATAATAAATCGGACATCTTTAAAAACAACTTAAGTATCCACTGTGAGAGGTACACACCTTATGGCAATAAAAGAATTAGAAACAGGAAAAATCAAATATGGATCAACAGAGATGTAAAGGAGGTAATAAATAACAAAAATAAAGCATTTCAGCTACTAAAACAGGAGGGCAGTGAAGAGGCACTAAAAAGCTATAAGGACAAAAATAAAATATGTAAAATAATGATAATCGCAGCAAAGCTGGAGACAGAAAGGCAGATTGCCATAGAAAGTAAAAATAAACCCAAAATATTTTTTAACTATATAAATAGTAAAAAGATTAAAACAGAAAATGTTGGCCCATTGAAAAGTACAGAAGGAGATATTATGGAGGACGATGAGAAGAAAGCAAACCTATTAAACAATTTTTTCTGCACTGTATATACCACGGAGGATGACCTTCCTGTTGATGAGAAAAGGCATGAGGTAAACTCTAACTTAAATGTTTCTTGTCTAACACAGATAGAAGTGCAGCTCCGTCTTAGGAAGCTTAAAATAGACAAATCACTTGGCCCTGACGGTATACACCTCCGTGTCCTATGGGAGTTAAGTAATGTCATAGATAGGCCCCTATTCTTAATATTTATGGACTATCTAATAATGGGGTATGTCCCAAAGGATTGGCGCATAGCAAATGTGGCACCAATATTCAAAAAGGGGTCAAAAAGTGATCCTGGAAACTATAGGCCGGTAAGTTTAACCTCTGTTGTGGGTAAAATGTTTGAAGGTTTTCTTAGAGATGCTATCCTGGACTATCTCACTGAAAAACAATGTATAACGCTGTTCCAGCATGGGTTTATGAAGGATTTGTCTTGTCAAAGTAATCTCATCAGCTTCTATGAGGAAGTTAGTTCTAGCCTGGATCGGGGTGAGACATTGAATGTCATATATTTAGATTTCTCTAAAGCATTTGATACTGTGCCACATAAAAGGTTGGTAAGTAAAGTGAGAATGCTTAGACTGGGGGAAAATGTTGGCAGGTGGGTAAACAACTGGCTCAGTGATAGAAAACAAAGGGTAGTAATTAACAGTACATACTCAGACTGGATCCCTGTTACTAGTGGGGTACTACAGGGTTCAGTATTGGGCCCTGTGCTCTTTAATATTTTAATTAATGATCTTACACATGGATTGCACAGTAGAATATTAATATTTGTAGATGATACTAAACTTTGAAAGTAATCAACACAATAGAGAATAATGTTTTATTACAAAAGGATCTGGATAAGTTGGGGATGAGGTTTAACACAGATAAATGCAAGGTTATACACATGGGGCGGAAAAATCCATTTAATGATTATGATTATTACGATTTACATGATTATGTTAAACGGAAAAATGCTGGTAAAAGTGACATGGAGAAGGACTTGGGAATCCTGGTGGTCAGTAAACTTAACTGTAGCAGCCAGTGTCAGGAAGCAGCTGCCAAGGCAAATAGGATCATGGATTGTATTAAAAGGGGCATAGATGCACATGATGAGAACATTATTCACCCATTATACAAGTCATTGGTAAGACCACACATGGAATATTGTTTACAGTGTAGGGAATCAGCCCAAAGGTAGTACAGGGAAACACAGTCTGCGACTTCCTTTATAATGGCGTTTATTGCCAGAAAGGTATACACAAAAGGAAAAACAACGTAGCTGGCCTTCAGCGAAAAACAAAACAGTACACTGTCCGTGTGTAAACTCACAGTCTCTGGTTCTTTTCCTTTAGCAGGATCCAGTCTCAAGGGGATTCACAGACAGCCTGCTGTAGACACTCTGTCCGACTCTCACACTGTCAGAATCCTTCTGAGCAGTCACACCCCCTGCTCACCTGACTTGCCAGGCTTACATAGGTCTGAAACAAAACCAAGGCCTGGACCTGGACATGGGAGTAGCCAACCCACCCCGCTCTTTTGGCTACTCCAGTAAAAAGCCTACCCGATTAACTGCATAGCAGTTATACTAAACGTATAAGAAACGTGTGTCAGTGGCCTAATGCCGCTGACACCAGTACTATATGGCTTTTTACCACACCGAGACCAGGCATCTCGGTGAGACATATCGGCCATCTACCACGGCCCCTTGTGGTTTACTACATACCCCCCCCCTTCTGTCTAAAACTGGGGTGTTGGGAAACTTCAGCCACCAAACTATAGGCATCCACATCCGCCTTTCCCTGTAACTTACCTGGCCTATGCTCTACAGAAAACAAGAAATCTTGCAATGCCAGAAACCAGCGGGTGACCCGCGAATTGTTCCCTTTTTTCTCCCGCATCCATTTTAGTGGGGCATGGTCGGACACAAGCTTGAACTTCCTACCTAGCAGGTAGTACCGAAGGGAGTCTAATGCCCACTTTATGGCCAAACCCTCTTTTTCCACAATGGCATAATTTCTTTCCGCTGGGGAGAGTTTCCTACTGAGGTACATTACTGGGTGCTCTTCACCATTTATCACCTGGGACAAAACTGCACCCAGCCCCACATCCGACGCATCCGTCTGGACCACAAATTCCCGGGAGAAGTCCGGGGCTACTAACACGGGTTGTCGGCATAGGGCCTGTTTAAGCTCCTGAAAAGCCCCCTCTGCTTCGGGAGACCACTTAATCATGGCAGATGTTTTCCCCTTTGTCAAGTCTGTCAAAGGGACGGCTATCTCGGCGAACCTAGGGATAAACCGCCTATAATAGCCGACTATGCCAAGAAATGCCCTGACCTGTTTCTTGGTGAGGGGGCGGGGCCATTTCTGGATAGCCTCAACCTTATTCATCTGAGGTTTAATCTTCCCCCTTCCGACAATGTAGCCCAAGTATTTCATCTCCTCCATTTGCAGGGCGCATTTACTTGGATTAATTTTAAACCCAGCGCTTTTCAGGGCATCCAGAACAGCCTGGACTTTCCTTAGATGACTCTCCTAGTCATGACTAAAAATGACAATGTCATCCAAGTAGGCAGCGGCATATTTCCTATGGGGATGTAGAACTTGGTCCATAGCCCTCTGGAAAGTGGCCGGGGCCCCCTGTAATCCATACGGCATCTGAACATATTGAAACGACCCGTCGGGTGTGGAGAAGGCGGTCTTCTCCCTAGCCTCTTTCGCCAATGGGATCTGCCAGTACCCTTTCGTGAGGTCTAAGGTGGTGATATATCTAGCTGGTCCCAACCGCTCAATCAACTCGTCTACCCTGGGCATGGGGTAGGCATCCACCTTAGATACCTCATTTAAGCGACGATAGTCATTGCAGAATCTCCACTCACCATTGGGCTTTGGCACTAGTACAATGGGGCTTGACCATCCACTTTTGGATCTCTCAATTACTCCAAGTTCTAGCATCCTTTGAACCTCCCTTGCAACAACTTCCCTACGGGCTTCAGGAATCCTATATGGCCTTAGGTTCACTCGGACCTGGGGGTCTGTGAGGATCTCATGGTTTATCACATTAGTAAGGCCTGGGGTCTCTGTGAACAGATCTTTGTTCTGTTGGAGTAACTCCTTGCTTTCTTGCTTCTGGGAGTGGGACAGGGTCTCTGCAACCCTCACTGCCTCCACTTCGTACATGGGTTGACCTGTAAGGCAAGGAGACTCAGGGGGTCCTCTCTCCCTCCAGTGTTTTATAAGGTTGACATGGTACACCTGGTAGAGCTTTCTCCTCCCTGGCTGATGGACCCTACAGTTGTCCTCCCCCACCTTTTCAACAATTTCGTAGGGACCCTGCCACTTGTCTAATAACTAACTAAATGTCCAATCCTGGACAAGAAAAATGCACTATTAGAACCCCGACAGAATTACAAAAAATGAATGAAAGTGAGGGGATTGTCTTAAAAATTAACTTTTATTAATGCTAATTAAAATAATAGCCACAAATATTAAAACTCTCCGTAGGTACAGAAAGATAAAGGTCTAATCAAAAAGGTATATATTATATTATAAGACCTAAATAGGGAAATGCACCATAGAAGACCCTAGAAAGCCCTATTGGTGCTAGTCCCTAGCCTATCCCAAGTCAGGAAAATCGCCCCATAAGGCGTTCCTGTCAGGAACCTAATCTCAAAGTCCCTAGAAAACCCTATAGTACAGTCCCTCATGTTTCGACGGTCCCTATAATGTTAAGCCGGTCTCCTCAGGGGACACAAAATTTAGGGAAACAGTATTCAAAATACAAGACTTAGGGCAAAAGTTGAATAATGCGATAGGCAATCAGTTACCATCATATATCAACAACAGATATTTCAGTCTTTTCAATATCACTTATCAAGATACTCACCCCAGATGGTAACAATAGGAAGGCATCCAAGAAACCAAGCAGCACAGTACCTTAGTAGTAGTGGTTATTAGCTGCTACCATAGACCTAGAGAAAAGTACCTTACCTCCCTGATGGTGATCAGTGAATGGTATGAGGTACAGTGAGGGAACGTGAGGTGGTCCGTTCTGCATAGAAAGTGAATCAAGAAAAGCTAAAGTTATATCACTGAAAACACATGCAGAGCGTGACACTGAACGTGCTGTTACTCACCACCTGAAGCAATTCCCGTCACGTCTCTCGAGCCCGAAGGCGGGACTCACAGCATCGGCTGTACCACAGAGAAAGAGAGACGCCCGGGACCCGTGAAGTCTGGTTTTTAAGCGCGCTCGTTCGCGGCCAACCCTAACGTCATCAAAGCGGGCCTCGGGCTCAAAGAGTAAAACAGAGCAGCGTCCTTGGTAACCGCGCATGCGCGGTACATAGATATCCGCGCTGTCATGTAGGAAGGCTGCTCTGTTTAGAAACGCAGGAGAAATCCTTACACCTACGAATTAAATTGCAAGCGGCATTTAAATGGCAACAAGGTATATATTTTAACCTAGTTTTTCCCCAATTTCGGACGGCTTAGACTAATATATGAAGAATGTTAATAGATAATGATTCACTACAAATATATATATTGGTGCAAGATGTAACGAGGGCTCCCGTTTAGATGTAAGAGCTAAAGTCAAGAATCTCATTGAGTCCCAGAGGCACTTTAGTTTTCAAAGTAAAAGTCCAAAAGCACTCCTTTTGGAGAAGGACTTTGTTTCTGTCTCCACGTCTATTCGTTTGTATGACACAATCAATACCCATCCACTTGAGACATTATGGTATCCCCCCCATGCTGAGAGTGGACGTGTCGTGAGACAGATGTTTCACGTCTGTGTCGAACGTCACCCAGATGTTCCCCAACTCTTCTACGCAGTTCTCTTGTCGTTTTGCCGACATAGAGCATGCCACAATCACATATAATCAGGTATACCACATGTGTAGAACGACAATTGATGAAATGTCTTATCTGGAACTTTCTAATTCCAGTAGAGTCCTGGAATACCATGCCTTTTCCAATGTATTTACAAAAAGTACAGTTGCCACAGGCAAAACAGCCATTTGGTCTCCGAAGCCAGCATTCTTTTGAGGGTGATCTATAATGGCTTTCTACTAGAAAATCTTGTAAGTTGCGTCCTCGTCGGTATGATATTGAAGGATAGTTTTGTGTCATACAAACGAATAGACGTGGAGACAGAAACAACGTCCTTCTCCAAAAGGAGTGCTTTTGGACTTTTACTTTGAAAACTAAAGTGCCTCTGGGACTCAATGAGATTCTTGACTTTAGCTCTTACATCTAAACGGGAGCCCTCGTTACATCTTGCACCGATATATATTTGTAGTGAATCATTATCTATTAACATTCTTCATATATTAGTCTAAGCCGTCCGAAATTGGGGAAAAACTAGGTTAAAATATATACATTGTTGCCATTTTAAATGCCGCTTGCAATTTAAATTCGTAGGTGTAAGGATTTCTCCTGCGTTTCTAAACAGAGCAGCCTTCCTACATGACAGCGCGGATATCTATGTACCGCGCATGCGCGGTTACTAAGGACGCTGCTCTGTTTTACTCTTTGAGCCCGAGGCCCGCTTTGATGACGTAGGGTTGGCGCGAACGAGCGCGCTTAAAAACCAGACTTCACGGGTCCCGGGCGTCTCTCTTTCTCTGTGGTACAGCCGATGCTGTGAGTCCCGCATTCGAGCTCGAGAGACGTGACGGGAATTGCTTCAGGTGGTGAGTAACAGCACGTTCAGTGTCACGCTCTGCATGTGTTTTCAGTGATATAACTTTAGCTTTTCTTGATTCACTTTCTATGCAGAACGGACCACCTCACGTTCCCTCACTGTACCTCATACCATTCACTGATCACCATCAGGTAGGTAAGGTACTTTTCTCTAGGTCTATGGTAGCAGCTAATAACCACTACTACTAAGGTACTGTGCTGCTTGGTTTCTTGGATGCCTTCCTATTGTTACCATCTGGGGGAGTATTCTTGATAAGTGATATTGAAAAGACTGAAATATCTGTTGTTGATATATGATTGTAACTGATTGCCTATCGCATTATTCAACTTTTGCTCTAAGTCTTGTATTTTGAACACTGTTTCCCTAAATTTTGTGTCCCCTGAGGAGACCGGCTTAACATTATAGGGACCGGTCGAAACATGTAGGGACTGTACTATAGGGTTTTCTAGGGACTTTGTAGATTAGGTTCCTGACAAGAACGCCCTTATTGGGGCGATTTTCCTGACTTGGGATAGCTAGGACAAGCACCAATAGGCTTTCTAGGGTCTGCTATGGTGCACTTCCCTATTTAGGTCTTATAATATATACCTTTTTGATTAGACCTTTATCTTTCTGTACCTACGGAGAGTTTTAATATTTGTGGCTATTATTTTAATTAGCATTAATAAAAGTTAATTTTTAAGACAATCCCCTCACTTTCATTCACCCTGCCACTTGGCCAAAAACTTACTTTCAACAGTGGGGATTAACACTAACACGCGGTCTCCCGGATTGAACTGTCTTGGCTGGGCTGACCTCGTATATACCCTGGACTGGGCATCGTGTGCCTGCAGACGGTGCTTCGTGACAATAGGTAGGCCCTGGGCCGTTCGCTCCTGCAGCTGGGCTACAGGGTCCACCACACTTTTATAAGGAGTAACCTCACTCTCCCAGGTTTCCTTTGCCACGTCCAACAGTCCCCTAGGGTGCCGGCCATACAGAAGTTGAAACGGTGAGAACCCTGTGGAGGATTGGGGCACTTCCCTAATCGAAAATAACAAGTAAAGTAAGAGACAGTCCCAATCCCATCCATCCCTCTCTACTACTTTTTTTAGCATGGCTTTCAAGGTTTTATTAAATCGTTCCACCAGGCCGTCTGTCTAAGGGTGGTAGACCGATGTGCGCAACTGGGTGACTTTTAGCACGCACAGTTCAGTCATCACTTTGGACATGAACGTGGTTCCTTGATCGGTTAGGATCTTCTTGGGAATCCCCATTCGGGAAAAAAAATAAAACAGCTCCCTTGCTATCACCTTGGACGTGGGCTTTCGTTGAGGGATAGCTTCCGGGTATCGGGTGGCATAATCCACAATGACCAAGATGTATTGGTGCCCCCTAGCTGATTTTACCAATGGCCCCACCAGATCCATTGCTATCATGTCAAAGGGGACCTCAATAATTGGCAGGGGGACAAGGGGACTATGGAAGTGGGCTACTGGGGAACTCACCTGACACACAGGACAGGATTGGCAGAAGTCCCTGATCTCACGGTGGCATCCAGGCCAATAAAAACGTTGCAGGACTCTCTCAAGGGTCTTGGCAACCCCTAAGTGACCTCCCTAACACATGGGAGTGGGCCAAGTCCATGACCAACCGCCTATATGGCCCCGGGACTAGTAACTGTTCCACCACCTCGTCCCTTATTTTGGTCACCTGGTACAGTAGATCTTGATGTAAGGCAAAGTGCGGGAACCGGTTTTCGGCCCCCGGTTCCTGAGGTACCCCATTGAGGACGGTCACGCCCCCCATGGCCTCCTTCAAGGTCAGATCCTGGAGCTGAGCTGTACCAAAATTGCCTCTAGACACATTTAACTCGGGGACATTTTCCTCCGAATGAGACCCCTCCCCACTGTCCCCTTCCATGTCGGATAGCGGAAACTCGGGGACCACCTCTGATCCCCTTGGACGACTGGCAATCCTGGTTTTCCCCCCACAGATCCCAGAACCAAAGGCAATCACGGCCCACAATGACCTCATGCATCAAATTTTCCACCACCCCAACACTTTGAGACAGTGTACCCCAGTCCGTTTCCAGATTAACCTGGGCCACTGGGTACACCTTGGTGTCCCCATGAATACATGTAACCCCTAGGGTTTTTCCTGGGACCAGTTCATGTGGCAGAGTGGCTGCTATGAGGGTGACTAGGCTCCCTGAGTCCATGAGTCCCGAAACCAGGGTCCCATTCTAAGTCTGGGTGCACATCTGGGTGTCCTCCCCCTTGTTGGGTACAGCACTGCAAACTGGTTGCGCAAAAAGAGAAAGGTGACGCGCCGCCGAGCAGTCCATGAGCTCGGTGGTGAGGGGACACTGGGCCGCCATATGACCTGGGCCCTGACATCGCCAGCAAATGATATCCCTGGATACCCTTCTCGCGGCTGGGTCGGGCCTTCCCCGGAGCTTGGCCCTTCCCTCTAGTAGGGTTTTGGGTCCCCCATCTCTCCGGGCCTCCCAGTATGGGTATTTCAGGCTCCCTAGCCCCCCCAGGGATTTCTCCATAGCGTGGAATCTTTCCACCAGTCCCACCAGGTCGTCTGCTGTCTGGGGGTCTCCCTGCGCCACCCAGCACTGTATGGGGCGTGGGAGAGAGTGCATGAAACGGTCCATGACCACCTGCTCCCCCATTTGCGCAGGGGAGCATACCTCCGGCTGCAACCATTTTTGGACCAGATGTAATAGGTCAAACAGCTGAGATCTCGGAGGTTTCCCCACACTGTACGCCCAGTGATGTACCCTCTGGGCCCGAACCGCTAACGTAACGCCAAGGCGAGCCAGGATCTCAGCTTTTAACTTGGGGTATTCTTTAGCATCCTGCAAGGCAAGGTCATAATATGCCTTCTGGGGATCCCCAGCTAAATAGGGGGCCAGAACCTCAGCCCACTGCTCCGACGGTAGCTCTTCCCGGTCCGCGACGCGTTCAAACACGGTGAGAAAGGCCTCAACGTCGTCCTCCAAGGTCATCTTCTGGAGGGCCTCCCGAACGGTCCTCCTGGCCTGATGGCCGCCATCCCGGGCTTGCGGAGCTGGCATTTCCCATGCTCGAATGGCCTCTGTCAAAATGGACATCTGCTGCATTAGTAGCTGATTTGTCGCTTGCTGAGCCTGCGTGGCTTCACTATGGATTCTCTGCTGCTGCGCTGTGGCCTGTTGCTGGGCCTGTATGGCTTCCCTGTGCTGCTTGCTGCTGCTCTGTGGCCTGTTGCTGGGCCTTCAGGGCTTCCATCTGAGTTGTCTGCTGCTGAGCTGTGTCCTGTTGCTGCTGCAGATTTGCCTGCACCAGGTGCTTGATGAGCTCCTCCTTAGCAGTAGCTATAGCTTGGCTCTGTGCTGCAGCCTTAACCCAGGACATAGGTTTATACCCTTTGCATCCTCCCCCACTTGTAGGGAATCAGCCCAAAGGTAGTACAGGGAAACACAGTCTATGACTTCCTTTATAATGGCGTTTATTGCCAGAAAGGTATACACAAAAGGAAAAAACAACGTAGCTGGCCTTCAGCGCAAAACAAAACAGTACAATGTCCGTGTGTAAACTCACAGTCTCTGGTTCTTTTCCTTTAGCAGGATCCAGTCTCAAGGGGATTCACAGACAGCCTGCTGTAGACACTCTGTCCGACTCTCACACTGTCAGAATCCTTCTGAGCAGTCGCACCCCCTGCTCACCTGACTTGTCAGGCTTACATAGGTCTGAAACAAAACCAAGGCCTAGACCTGGACATGGGAGTAGCCAACCCATCCCGCTCTTTTGGCTACTCCAATAAAAAGCCTACCCGACTAACTGCATAGCAGTTATACTAAACGTATAAGAAACATGTGTCAGTGGCCTAATGCCGCTGACACCAGTACTATATGGCTTTTTACCGCACCGAGACCAGGCATCTCGGTGAGACATATCGGCCGTCCACCACGGCCCCTTGTAGTTTATTACAACAGTTTTGGGCACCAGTGCATAGGAAAGACATTGTGGAGCTTGAACAGATACAAAGGCGGGCAACAAAAATAATAAAAGAACTGGGTGGACTGCAATACCGAGAAAGATTATCAAGATTAGGATTATTTAGTTTAGAGAAAAGACGGCTTCGGGGGGATATAATAAATATGTTTAAATATATTAAAGGTCAATATAGAGATCTCGCTCAAGATTTATTTATACGTAGGACTGTATCTAGAACAAGGGGGCATCCTCTACATCTTGAGGAACGAAAGTTTCTACATAAACATAGAAATGGATTCTTTACTGTTAGAGCAATGAGACTGTGGAACTCTCTGCCAGAGGAAATTGTCATGGTGAATTCAATATCAGAGTCCAAAAAGGGTCTGGATGTATTTCTGGAGCATAATAATATAACAAGTTATAGTGACTAGGAATCTGGAGAGGGGTCGTTGATCCAGGGATTTATTCTTATTGGCAGAATAGAGTCGGGAAGGAATTTTTCCCCTAAAATGAGGACAATTGGTTTCTACCTCATGGGGGTTTTTGCCTTCCTCTGGATCAATACTTTAGCAAAATAGGCTGACATGGATGGACATCGGCCTTTTTTGGCCTTACAAACTATGTAACTATGTAACATAGAGGCTGAACCAGAATACTGTTTTATTGAAGAAAAACAAACATAGTTTTAAACACAAAGCTTTGGCAAGTTTACCAGTAGCATTCATCACTATAAGTTAGTCCTTCAAACAAATTGCATCTATCCTTGGCATATAACCAGGGACATCTTGTATGTTTCTCTCCACATTTGACCATGGAAGTATATTTCTTTGGAGCTATGAGCTTGGAACATGAAGACATGAAGAACTGTTAGCTCGTCAGAGAACAGATGTCTCTTCTCTCGGGCTGTTAGTAAACTGTGAGCTGACAAAATGGCTAAAGCATTAATAAAATGGCTGAAGGAGTAATCATAGAGGAAAGCAGATATACTTTTCTGCTATCTGATCCCTATCATTCTATTACTTAAGTAGGTAAAGTACAGTCTAGTTTGATAATACCAGCCGATACAAGATCTTTAAAAGTTTGTATAGGATGACCATGTACTTGTATAGGAAAAAAGGTAAGTCTAACAATTTTTTCGTTATACAGTATATCAATATTATGTCTGAGACAGAGGATTTTGTTTTGTGTTTTTCTTTATTAAAGTTAAAGACACGTTCTAATGTTAAATTGGTCCAGAGAACTATCTGGAGCTAAAAAACAGTCTGTTTCTAATAGTCGAGACTCCTATAGGTTTAATATATAATCAGAAAGATTAAAAATCACACAGTTATACTTATATTCATGCACCTCTTTTTCCTCATAGATTTCGATATATCACTTCCAGTGTGGCTGCAACCTGAGGTGTATAGGCCATTCTAGTTTATATCTTGTAGCATAGTAACATATCTGCATATATTTATCTGTGGTTTATTGTTTTATAATATTGTTATTGGGAATTTTTTTATTAATTGTAATCACTTACACAGGTTTAAAAGATGGAACCATCCAGAGGATCAACAGACCTGAAGAAGTCACGTCCCCTTTGTCGGACAAGGTCAGAAGCGTCTGAAACTGTCTAAAACACATAGTAAATGTGGTGAAAAACTTCTTTGTGGTGCACATTGAGCCAAAATTCTGGCGCAACTGCCTTGATAAATCTGCCCCACAGTGTCTACTGAGTTTAACAGTTTTTATCATATTTTGCTTTGTAAATATGTATGTGTATTTTATATTTTTAATAAATAGGCATGGGAATTTTGTTTTAATAAAATTATTCCTGGTTTTTATTGCCTATGTTTTTGCACAACAATTAGTACATGTAATTTACTTATTTTCTATAGGATTAGCCCCTTTTAGCCCTTCTGTTGCTATTTTATTGATGTTTAACCCCCAACCACCTACTGTATTTTGACGGCAGGTGGATTGTGTTCTTTGTCAGCAACAACTTCAAAAAATAGAGGAAGTTTGTGACTCCCAGCACCACAACTGCATTAGGAACAGAGTTGTAGATAACAGCTATGGAACAGCTAGGAAACCTCTGATCCCCGCCATTTAACCCTTTGATTGCAGTGGTCCGTGACCTTGGCATTATCAAAGGGGATTCCCTGCTCCATCAGTCACCTGGATGCTCAATGTCAGTGGAGCCTGGGGAATGTCTGTAGAATCAGTCATGGTGACCTATAGTAGCCCCAGGGATGTCTACAGAGTAAGCCTACTGTTAGGGCACATTGTGTGTTGCAGTGTCATACTGATACAGAGTGCAATGCATTAGCATACAGGAGTATGCTTATACATTACTAAGTGTAAATTTTTTTTTACAATAGTTATCCCTTAAAGGGATTTAAAAAAAACAAACAAAAAACATAAAGTGCGGAAAAGAGAAATAAAATAGCGTAAATACTCAAGTCTTGGGTATAAGCCGACTTTTTCAGCACATTTTTAATGCTGAAAAAGCCTCCCTCGGCTTAAACTAGAGTGCATATGTTATACAAGTTTTATGTATCCAAAGTACAACTCACCTCACCAGAAAATCGAATCGCATTAAAAAACAGCTATTTCCTGGCTGTGGAGAGCCTTTAGGTTGTTGTAGAATGTTGTGCCATGCGTGGTTTGGTCTTCATACAATGTTGTGTTTTAGTATGACACACAGATGACAGCCGCTGCTCTTAGAATCGCTTCACACTTCATTTCTTTGGGAAGTTACAGGGGTAAAACTGACCAAATAACTGAAGTAGGAATGCAGCCTGACAAAGTAATGTCAGCGCCAGCTGGAAAGAACCGAGCTGAGGGCATCCTACTATAGCGTCAAAGAGTGCACTCCTTTTACACTGACATCAGATGATTCCACAGATTGTGACAGAACCTTCTCTGTTAAACGCTGATACATGTAGAGCCCGTGAAAGAATGGATAGGGTGTCGGCAGTAATTTTGTGGTGACGTCACTGATCACGTTGCCCTTCCTTTCATCCGTCAGTGTCGCTTTCAATTGGTCAATAATCCATCAGCATTGCTAAAGCCAAAAACAAACAGGAGTTGATCCAAACAGAGATGACCAGTAAATGGGATATTTGCATGTCTTCTGTGTTGTGTATCCACTCCTGATTTTGGCTACCTAATAATCAGACAATCCTGATCCTTTTCATTCGTTCTGACAGATTAAAAGAAGGGGAAAACCAAACATAGTAGCAACGTCATAGAGGGGGAGTAAAACTAAAAACATGTGGGAAAAATTTTTATTTTTCCTTACAGTAATGCATTTTTAATATTTTTCCCCATGCCCTTGAGGTTTTACTTATCTTTGTGTGCCACGTATTTTTTAAAAAATATAATTGCCTTTTTATGTCAATGTTTTTCAGAATATTTTTAAAAATTTTTGCAAGCCAAAATATGTTTTATAAGTGGTGGGGGTGGAAACCATTTGGAAACCACAGGGTGTTCGAGTGAGACAGTGGTCAGTTGGGAGCAGCTGAGTAGGCCAAAGTGGGACCCTCCGGTGTGGAGGTGGCAGCAACATCCCTGACCACAGGAGTGGCAAATGAAAGGTTGAGAAGGGGGCAGAACATAGTAGGCCCCAAATTTTGGGGCAAAGCAGGTGTGGAGGTGGGGAGCAAAATAAATAGACCACAGAGTGGAAATGAAGGTTGGAAAAGGGGGTAGCAAATCAGTAGGCCCCGATGGCACAATCACAGAGTGTGGGGGTGGCAGCAAATGAGTAGGCCCCCGGTGGCAATGACAGGTTGGAAGGGGGCACAACATCAGTAGGCCACAGAGTGGCACAATGACAGGTTTTTAAAAGGGGGAAGCAACTCATGGCCCACAGAGTGGCACAATAAAAAGAGTGTGGAGGTGGCAGCAAAATCACTGACCACAGGGGGGCAAATGAAGGTTGAGAAGGTGGCAGCAACATCATAGGCCACAGAGTGGAAAAAGGGCAGGTTGGAAGGTGGCAGCAACAAAGTAGGCCCCCAAAAAGTGGCCAATGCCGGATGTGGAGGGGGCAACAAAATTTTAGTAGGCCACAGAGTGGCAAATGACAGGGTTTGGAAGGTGGGGAGCAACTTTAGTAGGCCACAGAGGGCAAGTCCAGATTTAGGAGGTGGACAACATCAGTAGGTCCAGAGTGGCACAATCAACAGTATGGAGGGGCAGCAACATCAGTAGGGCCCCAAAAGGGACAATGAAACAGTGGGCAGATGGCCGGGGCAACACGCAGCATGAGGTTGGAGAGTGGCACAATGAAAATTCTGGGGTTTGCAGCAACTCGAGGCCACGATGGCACAATCACAGGTGTGGAGTTTGGGAGCAATATCACTAGCCCCCAGAGTGGCAAAAGAATTTTAGAAGGTTTGGCAGCAACATCAGTAGGCCCCCGATGGGAAAGGACAGGGGGAGAAGGTGGGAGCAACATCAGTAGGCCACAAGTGGCAAATGAGAGTGTGGAGGTGGCAGCAAAATCAGTAGGGGCCCCAGATGGGAAAGGGAAAATTGAGGAGGTGGCGCAACATCAGTAGCCAAACCCAAGTAGCACAATCACACAGTTGGAGGGGGGGGGGGGGGGGGCAAATCGTAGGCCACATAAAGGCAAAATGACACAGGTCGATGGGGGCGCAACAGAGCGAGGTTGGAGAGTGGACAATGACAAATTCGGGGGGCAGCAACATCTTTGGCCCCCAGAGGGCACAATGCAACAGCGTGGAGGTGGTTGGGAATACCAGTCCCTGGTAAAGATGGAGGGTGGGAGATGGGCAGTGGCAGCAGATAGTCATCAGGCCACACTTATTTCCCTTCATTTCACACTTCATTTCTTGGGGAAATTAAAGGGAAAACTGACCCAAAAAGAAGTGGGAACGCAGCCTGACAAGGTAAGTCAGCGCCGTGGAAAGAACCGAGCTGAGGGCCAAAATCCTACTATAGCGTAAAGAGTGCCTCCTTTTAAAACTGAATAGATGTTTCCACAGATTGTGCGAACCTTCTCTGTTAAACGCGTACAGTAGAGCCCTGAAAAATGGATAGGGTGTCGCAGTAATTTTGTGTTTACGTCACTGATCACGTTGCCCTTTCCTTTAATCCGTCAGTGTGCTTTCAATTGGTCAATAAAACCATTTAGCTTGCTAAAGCCAAAAACAAACAGGAGTTGATCCAAAAAAAGGGTACCATAAAAGGGGGAATTTGCATGTCTTCTGTTTGTGTATCCATCCTGATTTTGGCTACCTAATAATCAGACAATCCGATCCTTTTTATTCGTTCTGCGATTAAAAGAAGGGAAAACCAAAAATATACAAGTCATAGATGGTGGGGGGTTGGGAAAAGCATTAGGAAACCACAGGGTGTTTGAGTGAACAGTGGTCAGTTGGCAGAGATGAGTAGGCCACGAGTGGCACCATCACAGAGGTGGAGGGGCAGCAAATCCCTAACCACAGGTTTGGGAAAAAGAAAAAGGGTTGAGAAGGCCCCCAGAAAGGCACAATGAAACAGTGTGCGTGGGGGCAGCAACGCAGCAGATGAGGGTTGGGGAGTGGCACAGACAAATTTTTGGGGTGGCCAAATGTAAGCCCCCAAAGTCCAATACAGGTTTGGAGTTGGAGCAAACCCCTACCAAAGTGGCAAATGACAGGTTGAGAAGGTGGCAGCAACATATAGGGGCCACAGAGTGGCAAATGACAGGTTGAGAAAAGGTGGCAGCAAAAATCAGTAGGCCCAGAGTGGAAAAGGGACGGTTGGGAAAGGGGGCAGAACATCAGTAGGCCCCAAAAGTGGCCATGACCGGGGGGTGGAGGGTGGCAGCAATATAGTAGGCCAAGAGGGCAAGTACAGGTTGAGAAAGGGGGGGCAGAAAATCATAGGCCACGAGTGGCAAGTGCCCGATTGAGGGGTGGTGCACATCAGTTTGGTCACAGGTGGGACAATCACACATATGGGGTGGCCCCAACATCAGTAGGCCCAGAAAGGGACAAGAAACAGTGTGCGATGGCGGGGAACACAGCAGCATGAGGTTGGAGAGTGGCACAAAGACAATTCTGGAGGTGGCAGCAACATCAGTAGGCCACAAATGGCACAAACACAGGTGTGGAGTTGGGACAATTCACTAACCCAAAGTTGGGAAATGACAGGGTTTAGAAGGTGGGAGCAACATCAGTAGGGGACAAGTGGAATAGGACAGGGTGAAAGGGTGGCAGCCATCAGTAGGCCACAAGTGGCACAATGAACCCTGTGGAGGGGCAGCAATTCAGTAGGCCAAAAAGTGGGAAGAAGGTGAGAAGGTGGGGAGCAACATCGTAGGCCACAGAGGGCAAGTGACAATTGAGGAGGTGGCGCAACATCGTAGGCCACGAGTGCACAATCCACAGTAGGAGGGGGCAGCAAAATCGTAGGCCCCAAAATGACAATGACACAGTGTGCAGATGGCGGCACAACAGCGCATGAGGGTTTGGGGGGGGTACAATACAAAATTCTGGAAGGGCAGCAACACAGAGGCCCCGGTGGCACAATGACAAGCGTGGAGGTGGTGGAATACCAGTCCTGGGAAAGATGGAGGGTGGCAGATGGAGAGCGGCAGCAGATATTTGGGTCGGCCCCACTTTTTTTCCCCCTTCATTTTAAAACCTTTATTTCTCTGGGAAGTTACAAAGGGCAAACTGACCAAACAACTGAATGTAACGCGCCTGAAAGTAATGTCAGCGCCCCCTGGAAGAACCCGGGTGGGGCCAAAATCCTACTATAGCGTCAAAGAGTGCACTCCTTTTAACTACAACGATGATTCCCAGTTGTGACGAACCTTTTTCTGTTAAACGCGATAATGTAGAGCCCTGAAAAATGGATTAAAGGGGGGTCGGCAGTAATTTTGTGTTGACGTCAGATCACGTTCCCCTTTCCCTTTCATCCGTCGTGTGCTTTAATTGGTAATAACCATCAGATTGCTAAAGCCAAAAAAAACGGGAGTTGATCCAACAGAGATGCCAGAAATGGGATATTTTGCATGTCTTTTTGTGTTGTGTATCCACCCCTGTTTTTTGGCTACCAATAATCAGACAACCCTGATCCTTTTCATTCGTTTGACAGTTTAAAAAAAAGAAGGGGAAAACCAAACTTGTGGGGAAACTCATAGGTGGTGGGGGTTTGGAAAAAAAGAAAATTAGGAACCACGGGTGTTTCGAGTGAAGGGACAGTGGTCAGTTGGCGCAGCATGAGTGGGGCCCACAGGTGGCACCATCACAGAGTGTGGGGGGGTTGGCAGCACATCCCTGACCACGAGTTGGCAAATAAAAGGTTGAGAAGGCCACAGAATGGCAAATGAAACGTGTGCAGATGGGGGGAGAAAACAGCAAGGCAGATGAGGTTGGGGTGGCACAATGAAAAATTTGGAGGTGGCAGCAACATCAGAGGCCACAGAGTGGCACAATCACAGTTGTGGAGTTGGCAGAAACATCATAGACCACAGAGGGCAAATGAAGGTGAGAAGGTGGCAGCAACTCAGAGGCCCACAGAGGGGGCCAAAATCAAGAGTGTGGAGTTGGCCCGCAACATCACTAGACCACAGGTGGCAAAGGAAGGTTGAGAAGGGGGGCAGCAAATCAGTGGCCACAGGGGGAATAGGCAGGGTGAAAAGGGTGGCAGCAACATCAGTGGCCACAGAGTGGCACAATAAAACCGAGTGTGGGGTCGTAAATATCAGTAGGCCAAAGAGTGGCATATGACGGTTGAGAGGTGGCCGCAACTGTAGGCTACAGAGTGGCAAGGGGAAACAGATTGGGGGGGTGGCAGAAAATCAGTGGACAAGAGTAGCAAAAATCACCAGTATGGAGGTGGCAGCAACATCATTTAGGCAATTAAGGGCAAAATACACGTGTGCGTGGCGGCAAAAACAGCGCTGAGGTTGGAGAGTGGCACAATGACAATTCTGGCGCAAAAAATCAGTAGGCCACAGAGGGGGACAATGAACAGCGTGGAGGTGGGGGGGGGAAAATACCAGTCCCTGGTAAAGATGGGGGGGGCGGGGATGGAGCAGCTGGCAGCAGTATGTGGCATAAGGGGGGTGGGCGTATCAAAATAGTATTTGGGGCGGGTGTTTGATCCAGATCATTTCTCAAAGTTTTGGTGAGGCGTCGGTGATCAAATTGATGCAAAAGGTTTGGGGTGTGTGGAATCCTGGCCAACCCACGCCTGATTTTCTTAAAAAAAGGTGGTCTCTAAAAACATTTCGGGTGGCAAGCGAGTTCTCCTTGGGGTCTATGGCCCCCGCAGCACTGAAACACCCCGCTCTGATGATACACTATGGCCGGGGGGACAGTTCTCCAGTGCAACTCGGCAAGTTGCTCCCACACATCGGTTTGGCTGCCCATAGTCCATGGATTTCTATGTGGGGGGGCAGAGTGGTCCAAGTGGGCCACCCCCCTTGCTGGTTCAGGGTCCCTTTCCAGGTCCTGTGCTGGTGAGTACTCTCTTCACTAGGCAGGTAAAGGAAGCTGCTCATCAATGACCCCGATTTTAGGCTGTGCTGATGGGCTCCCTGCTGCTTCTACCCCCCCCCCCCACATCCCCCCCACGGGAAGCGTGGCAGTGGATTTGAGGATGGGGAAACCCCTCCCGGTCAGTTGTGTCAGAGGAGGGAAAAATGGCGAGTGGGCAGGGGCCCATGATAATAGGATTTTCTTAGTACGGGGAGTTTCATCCCTTTTGGAAGTGGAAAAAAGGCTCCTTTTTTGCTGGTAGTGAGGGTTAAAGAGGGGGGGAAGCCAGAAGTCATCCCTCTGCTGGATGGTGATTTCAGTGTCCTGGCAGGCAAATCGTATGCTGCGTCCCATCTGGCAAGTGACTCTAGGGCTCCCGCCTCCATCCCACTGTTACTACCATGGTGTGTTGGGCACTGCCTCATCTTCCTCATTTCCCTCTACTCCTTGGTGCTCCTGTCCTCCTTCCGTCCCCTGAGTAAAAAAAACCCTATTTCGCAGACATGTTGTGCTCAATGTCTCCTCCTCCAGTTCAGCCCCCCACCGATCATGTGGCCGTGGAGATGTAGCGCCACGTCTCCAGTCCCCTGACCAGACAGATTTTGCAGATCTTTTCCCAGGATTGAACAGTGGAATGACGTTATCACCCCGTAGTCCTGGCAACTGACAAAAAACGTGGCCTCAAAGGGGGGTGAGCAAACGGGAGGTGTCACATGAAATGCCAATGGGCATCAAAATTACAAGGGAGTGCTTGTCCGCTTTGGTCATCAAAAAAATCGTTAATGGGCCCTTTTTCTGTTCATACATCGTCTAAAATATGGAGCGGAAATTCCAACGGGTGGAAACATGACATCAGCCTATGTTGTGGGAGGCCGTTTTTGCCGCTGCAGCTCAAGGAGGGTTGCTTGGGTTTGTAGGTGGTAAGTGCTACACAGTTTTTTTGCCCTTTTTAGAATGTTTGCAGATAGGGGGGAAGTTTTGGAACCCTTTTTTTAACCAGATTGAACACATGCGCCATGAGGGCAGGGCTAGGCCTCCCCATTGCAGCGAGGGGGCACCCTGTTCCTTCCTTGTCTGTCACCCTGGTTCGATTTTCGTTTTCGCGGGGAAAAGCCAAAACATTGATTTCGTTGATGACGGGGAGCAGTTCCTCCCCCGTGGATTTGGGTTTTCTAGGGAAACCAGGTTTTGAACTGCGTGCACGCTTTTCCCTGCTCATGTGGTATGATGGAGCAGCACTTAGACTTGTGGAGGCTGAGGTAGTTGTGGAGGAGGCGGACATTGGCACGGGATCAGCAGTTTGACAACGTGGAGGAGAAAGCGGCTCCTGTCCAAGTTTTTGGGTGTGGTGGCAGGAAACACATTCACCCCGTGGGCGTAAAGGACATGTACTGGCCCCGACCATAGTTCGCTTACAATCCGCCTGAAGACCCGATAGGCTCGGGGGCGGCCCCTTCTGTTTACTATTTGTGCAGGGCTGGTCTGCCTTTTTCAAAAGAAATAATGGCTTGGGGGCTCTCCACCCCGGCCGGGGACGCCTTAGTTCTTGAAACGGTGCAGAGTCCACCACTTGGAAAGGAAGGGACTGCAGTACCAACCAGGGCAGGTAGCTTCTGCCCTTAGGTTTGGTTTGGGCGCATACGCTGTCTTTTGGCAAAGCCTGGTGAACGCTACTGGACCCTAAATGGTGGGAGCAGGGATCTGGAGGGTAGATGATGGAAAAGACAAACAGCTCCTTTAGAAGAGGGGGTGGTGCCCCGATGGCTGAAATGGCTTGGTGCCATGGGTGCTGCTGCGTTTTGTGGCAGGAGGACCCACATCTGAGAAAATTTCTCCCCGGAAATGGATTTTGACACGCATGTGTTGACGCAGGGCCGGTTGCCAACGTTTTTTCCCTGGCCCGCTTCATTTTGCTCACAGTTCTACAATCCATGGTTGGGTCCCCGGTGTCTTAGAAAAAAACTGCTACACCCCTGAGTAGGTGATTTTACCCCCAAGCTCCGCACTGAGTGACTCTACCGCCCCTGCCCCGGTGAGCCCCCGTCCGTACTTCTCGGACCTGAAAGGGGGGTGGTCTACCCCCTGGCCGTTTGGCTCCTTACCCCGCACTGCTGTACCCTGTGACTCATGGCCACACTACCACTTGCTGGCTGCGCCGATGCCCCGACCAAAGCTAACACCTCTTTCCTGACGATGATGATGAAAACCTTTGTTCACCCCGGGTCCCAAATGTATTGGCTACATCGTATCGATGTATGTTTGCACCCCCTCATGCAGAGCCTGATGCTAGCAACAAAACCTCCATGCCCCTTTCCCCTCAATACTTTCCCGCCTACTGTAAAAGCAGCGGATGTCTGCCCCCCCTCTTCGCTGCCCAAATAGCTCTGACTGTGCTAAAAAAGTTGTCCCCTTATAGTGGCGCTGAGCGGACCCATAGTAGTTCTCTGGCTGAGTGAATGAAGGGACAGAGGCGGGTTTAGGACAGGTGAGGGTGTGACCTGTTCCGGGCCTGGCAATAAGGGGTTTTGTCTGGGGAACCCCCCGTTCTTGCTGGGGTTGTCACATGTTTATCTGAGAGGAAAATGAGGGCAGTCAACCAATCAAAAACCCCCTTTGGGGTTTTGGTCAAAAAAAACGGCCGCTAGATGAACCGGGAGTTCTGGCCCACTGAATACCCTTGCTGAGAGTCCCTTACTGTGCTGCGACCCCGTGCGTTTGTGCCATGCCCATGCATGGAAAGGCCCGCCCCCTCTCTGTCTGCTATGTTTTATCAAAAATTTACAGATTGTTTAATGGAGTTGGATATGTTTTAAACACATCCTTATTTTATCAAAATTTTCCCCACAACAAGAGGGGTTAATTAACCCTTGGGGTATGAAAAAATTTACCTACAAAAAAAACAACAGATATTTTTTAAACATTATGGGGGGAAAAAAAAAAACACACCTTGTATTTCACTTCAAATTACCCCATAAACAAGAGGCTAAATTAACCCTTGGGTATGAAACACCCTACAGAAAAACCAGATGGAATTCAGGCATATATGGCGTAAAAATACACACACCCTGTAATTTACTCCAAATTACCCCACAATCAAGAGGTTAAATTAACCCTTGGGTATAAAATACCCTACAGAAAAACCAGATGGAGTTCAGGCGTATATGGGGCAGAAATACAACCACCCTGGACTTTAGGGAGAATACCCTACAAACTAAAACAAAATAATAACGCTGTTTGAGTAACAAGTGTGTATATAACATACACTTGTGAAGGTCTTTCACCCCAGTCACTGAAAAAACGAGTGTGCTTTATAAAGAGTGCAATATAGTGCTGCAGCAGATAGATAATAACGCTGGTTGAGTAACAAGTGTGTATATGACACACACTTGTGAAGGTCTTTCACCCCAGTAGCTGAAAAAACGAGTTTGTTTTATAAAGAGTGCAATATAGTGCTGCAGCAGAGAGATGCTTATGACAGGAGACACACTGACAAGTGTGAGAATTTAAGATGGCGTCCGTATTTATATGGCTGTGATGTCACAGAAGCCCACTGATTGCTGATTGGCTTCACATCTGCACATGTCATTGAGGGTGTTCCTTTCTTCCTCCCAGAGTTCTCTGCCCCATTTCACGCCACGTGCTCACGGCCATTTTAGAAAAAAAAGACGATTCGTTCCCGAGAAGTACCATAAACTTCAGTTTCGTGCAGAGCCAAAGTTTTCCTGAAATTCTAAACGAATTCCACTTCGTTAGAATCGATTCGCCCATCTCTACCTGTGATGATGTCCCATGAAGAAGAGAAGTCATGTGACTGTTGTGTGCTTCCAGGTTCTGTGATGATATCACATGGAGGGAGGGAAATATGTGATGCTGCTCAGTGTATGCAGAATTCTGCTGGATAAGCTAAAGCAGAGCTGTGTATGTGTGTGTTATTTGTGTGTGCCTGTAGCAGAGCTGTGTGTAATTTGCGTATAGCAGAGCCTCAGGGGCGTAACTACAGGGGTAGCAGTTGCTATGGGGCCCGGTGTCTTGAGGAGGCCCCGTGGGGGCAGCTGCTACCACCTCTGCTACCCCTGTGATGCCGCTCTGGGCCCGGCAGCAGTGAACATAACAGTTCACTGCGGCGGGTGCAGAGCTGCGGGGCCGGTCTGTGAAGCCAGGTGGGAGGGGGGGCACTGCCGCCGCCAGCAGGCTCTGCTCCCTTGCTTCACAGAGGCTCTCTCTTAATTGTATGCGCGTCGCATGGACGTGCATACAATTAAGATGAACGACAGAGCAGGGAGAGCTGTGCGCTCCCTGCCCTGGTAAAAAGTCAGCAGGGCGGGGGCGGAAGGACGTCATCGTGTGCCTGCCGAGTTCTGTCCTCAGCCCCAAACCTAAAGCGCAGGCTTGGGGCTGGGGGAGCAAAGTGCGGGGGCGCGGCCCAGGTAAGAAATGGCTATGGGGGGAGGAGAATCCCTACAGGGGGGGCTCAAAGGAAGGGAAGGGGGGGAAATACCAACGGGGGGGGTTTAAAGGAAGGGGGGGGGGGGGGAGAATCCTACAGGGGAGCTCAAAGGAAGGGAAGGGGGGGGGAGAATACTACAGGGGGGTCTAAAGGAAAGGGGAAGGGGGGGGGGAATGCCTACGGGGGGGGCTCTAAAAAAGGAAGGGAAGGGGGGAAAACCTACAGGGGGGCACAAAAGGAAGGGGGGCACTATCCCTCAGGGGGGCTCAAAAAAGGGGGGGGGGGGGAGAATCCTAAGGGGGGCCATAAGGAAAGGGAAGGGGGGAAGAATACCTCAGGGGGGCTCTAAAGGGGGGGAAAGGGGGGGAGAAAATATACAGGGGGGCTCTAAAGGAAGGGAAGGGGGGGAAAACCAACACGGGGGCGCAAAAGGAAAGGGAAGGGGGAGAAGAATCCCTACAGGGGGGCTCTAAAGGAAGGGAAGGGGGGGGAATACCTACGGGGGGCTCGAAAGGAAGGGAGGGGGGGGGGGAATACTACGGGGGGGCTCAAAGGAAGGGGGGACTATACCACAGGGGGGCTCAAGGAAAAAGGGAAAGGGGGGGGAGAATACCTACAGGGGGGGCTCTAAAGGAAGGGAAGGGGGGGAATACCTACAGGGGGGGGCTCTAAAGGAAGGGAAGGGGGGAGAATACCTACAGGGGGGCTCTAAAGGAAGGGAAGGGGGGGGAAAACCGACAGTGGGGGTTTATAGGAAGGGAAGGGGGGGGAGAATACCTACAGGGGGGGAAAAAAGGGAGGGGGGGGGGGGTTGGAGAATCCCTCGGGGGGGGCTCTAAAGGAAGGGAAGGGGGGAGAATACCTACAGGGGGCTCTAACGGAAAGGAAGGGGGGGGGAATACCCACAGGGGGGCTCTAAAGGAAGGGAAGGGGGGAGAAAACCTACAGGGGGGCTGTAAAGGAAGGGAAGGGGGGAGAATCCCTAAGGGGGGCTCAAAAGGGAAAGGGGAAAGGAGGGGGAAAAAACCCAGGGGGGCCTAAAGGAGGGAAAGGGGGGGAAAATACCTCAGGGGGGTTAAAGGGAAAGGGGGGGGGAGAATACCTACGGGGGGGCCAAAAGGAAAGGGGAAGGGGGGGAGAATAATACAGGGGGGCTCAAAAGGGGAAGGGGAAGGGGGAGAGAAACCTACAGGGGGGTTAAAGGAAGGGAAGGGGGGGGTGATAATACCTACGGGGGGTTTAAAAGGGAAAGGAAGGGGGGGGGGAAAAAATCCCCTCGGGGGGGGCAAATGGAGGGAAGGGGGGGGGGAGAATCCCTAAGGGGGGTCTAAGGGGGGGGGGGGAGAATACCTGTGGGGGGCTCTAAAGGAAGGGAAGGGGGGGAAGAATACCTACAGGGGGCTCTAAAGGAAGGAAGGGGGGGGAGAATACCTCCAGGGGGGCTCAAAGGAAAGGAAAAGGGGTGGGGAAAAACCTACGGGGGGGCTCAAAAGGGGGGGAAGGGGGGGGGAGAATCCCCACAGGGGGGCTCTAAAGGAAGGGAAGGGGGGGTGAAATACCTCCCAGGGGGCTTAAAGGGGGGGAAAGGGGGGGAGAATACCTACGGGGGCTCTAAAGGAAGGGAAGGGGGGGGGAGAATACCTACAGGGGGGGCTCTAAAGGAAGGGAAGGGGGGGGGGGAGAATACCAAGGGGGGCTCAAAAGGAAGGGGGGGGAAAAAACCAACGGGGGGCTTTTAACGAAGGGAAGGGGGTGGAGAATACCTACAGGGGGCTCTAAAGGGGGAAGGGGGGGGGAATACCTACAGGGGGGTCTCAAAAGGAAGGGAGGGGGGGAAAAATACCTAAGGGGGTTTAAAAGGGGGGGAAAGGGGGGGAAAAACCCAACGGGGGGCTCAAAAAGGAAGGGGGGAAAGAATCCCACAGGGGGCTCTAAAGGAAGGGGGGAGCACTAACCTACGGGGGGCCTTAAAGGGGGGGGGGCCTATCCCAACAGGGGCTCTAAAGGAAGGGGGGGAGCACTTCCTATGGGGGGGCTTAAAAAAGGGGGGGAGCACATACCTACAGGGGCTCAAAAGGAAGGGGGGGACACTATACCTACAGGGGATCTAAAGGGGGGGAGGAGAACTATGCCCTATTGAGCCCTAATGCTTGTGGGGGGAAATATGCTAAGGGGGTTTAATCTACGGGGGGGACTATATCCCTACAGGGGGCCCTAACTACGGGGGGAACTATTTGCCTACAAGGGGGCTCTAATTACGGGGGGACTATTCTGCTACAAGGGGGTTTAAAATCTACGGGGGGGGGGAATTTATTCTACCTAAAGGGGCTCTAATTAAGGGGGGGCTTTTTTGCTACAAGGGGGTTTAAAATTTAAAGGGGGGAGGAACTATTTCCCTACAAGGGGGCTCAATCTACAGGGGGGAAAAACTATTCTGCCTAAAAAGGGGGTAATAATTACGGGGGGGGGATTTTTCCCTCAAGGGGGACTAATCTACAGAGGGCCCTATTCTACCTACAGGGGGGCCCAAAGCTACTGGGCCCCCTTCTCCTACATAGGAACCCTAAGCCCTGCCCGGGGGCCCGAAGTCCCTACATCTCCTCAAGCTACTAGCTCTGCCCGGGGGGGTGCTAAGTAGTAGCTACTCCCGGGGGCCCGTTGTACCACATACCGACTGGGGAGGGCCCCATAATTACCGGGGGTAATTCTCCATTTGGGCCATTATAAATGGGGGTTTTATATGAGGGGGGGGGGGGACTCACTTGGGGAAAAATTAAAAAAAAAGGGGGAGCTCAGGGGATTTTATTTTAAATTCTACAGGGACAGTGGTGGAGGGGGCAAGTCATCATGGAGGTCTGACCCAATAGAGAAGAAAAGGGAAAGTGAAGACTTCTCAAAAACTCATGTGAGGCCCCAAATGAAGTAAAATATTTGCAAAGCACCCGTGTACCCGGGATACCCCTATGGGGGCACTGTTTTGGGGGTTATATACAGTTGCAGAGCCCGTTACCTGGGATATACCCCCTTATGGGATAAATTTTCGGTATATTTGGGCTTTGTTACTGATCATATATGTAGGGGTATTTTCAGTCACTATGTGGGCATGTTTTGGCGGGATAATCGGGTTTCCCATGTAATTGGGTTATTAGTAATGTTTGGGTTTTTGGGATAGTGGTTTGTTTGATGCAGTTGATGGTGAGATATTTCCCTTTTATTATCTACATTATCTAACGATGTCCCTTAAAAAGTTCATGGTAGGGAGGTGGGCAAGGGGGGGGGCCCTCCAAAAGTTTTGTTTGGGGCCCTGGCTTCATTACGCCCTGCAGAGCCTTTGTGTGTAATATGATGTCGATGTGTGTGTAAAGTGGCTAATTGCGGGGGAGCCCTAATTATAATTTCAGGGGGCAGCTTTTCTTGTAATTAAAAGGGAAAAGCCCCCACCGGGTAATTTTGGGGGCAACATTTCATCTGGTGGCCCCAATCCCTCAGTTTCTGCTCTTTGCTATGGCTGTTGTTTGGTCAATGAAGGGGCATCCCTTTCTTCCCCGCTGCATTTCCTACCCTAGGGGTTATACCGAGTCAAAAAGTTTTCCCAGTTTTTTTGTGGTAAAATTGGTGCCTCAATTATATTCGGGTCAGTTTACTCGGCATTTCATAATTTTTCATAATTTCACACACACAAAAAAAACTATACATATTAGGTAGCCTCATGACATTAATAACCGGTAGAACTAATCTAACAGGTTATTTAGTGTGAAATATGAATGGTGTAAAAAATAATTTTTAAAAACAAATGCGAAATATGCTTTTAAAGTTCACGATGTAAAAATTTTTTTTTGAATTAAGCAGTAATTTATATGTAAACCCAAACTATGCCCCCAAAAATATAACTTATCCCACATAAAAGTCCACATATAACTGTGCCATTGAAAAAATTAAAAAGTTAGGACTGTTGAAACGCAGTGAAGCTAAATCTTTTCAGGCCTATTGCTTAAGGGGTTAATGAGTGTTAGGGGACTGGCAGCTTTTCTTTGGTACATATGTGTTTTCAGGTTTTTTACCATTTTTGTAAAAACCCCCCAAAAAGGGGGAGGGTTTTGTTTAATTTTGCCTTTTAAATCAAGATAAATATTTTAAAAGCTGGGTTTTTCAAACCCCCTCTTTTTTTCATCACCACCCTTCAAGTAAGGGTGGTTTCACATGGTGCATTTTTTGGTGTATTTTTGATGCATTTTTTTGCAGAAATAAACAGCAATTAATGCTGTGAATTTCTGCAAAAAAATGCCTCAAAAACACAACACAAACCGCACAAAAAAGGACCAAAACCAGTGTTTTTGGTGTGTTTTTTAATGCATTTTGTGATGCGTTTTTAGCAGAAATATGCAGCAATTAATGCTGTGCATTTCTGCAAAAAAAAAAATGGATTCGAAAACGCACTCAAAAATGCACCCTATTAAACGCTCCTGCGGAAAAAACAAAATTGTTTGGTTTTATTCCCTTGGTATTTTTGGGAAAATGGGGCTTGAATCGATTGAAGTTAGACTAACTGATCTCAAAAAATTTTAACGGAAACCATAAAAAAATTTATACGTCTAAACCTTAGTGATTATACTAGTTTTTCAGCAGATGAAACTAAATGCATTGTTTCATAATCTTGAATAAAACTTATTTTCTGAACATCAACACTTCATTGATATAACCTTATTGAATTTATATCTACAGGAAAACCTGAAATTTTAGAAGAGTGTTTTTCCAAAAAATGAAAATTTTTCTCAGAAAAAAGAACAAAATTGCATAAAATTATCAAAACTGAGTCTTGGTTTATTCAGTTGGAAGTTTTTAAAAACACAGAATTTGATATCACTAATCAGAAAATTCAAAATAATTTACAAAAAAACTAGTTAAATACTATCAAAAGGTGCAGAAATTGACTGTAGTTAGGAAACATAAATAAACAGATGATATAATTAACCCCTAAAGGACACAGTCGGTGTTGACCTTCTTGACAGAGCCCATTTTTTAAATCTGACATGTTACTTTTGAAATTTTTCCATTTTCAAAGTTCAAACGTGTGTTTAAATGTTTTAAAATTTGCAACATAGATTTTTTTAGGCACCAGTCCAGTTTTGATGTAGCTTTGAGGGGCCTGTATGTTAACTCCATAAATGTCTCCATCTAAGAAACAACATCCCTTAACGTATTCAAAAAAGTATTTAGGAAGTTTATTAACCCTTTAGATGTTTCACAGGAATTAAAAGAAAATGGAGATGAAACCTCCAAATTTAACTTTTGTTGTTGATTTTAAATTTTAATCCATTATTGATTATACTACATGTTACCAGGGAAACACAACTCAATAGTGATTCCTCTGATACTGCTATTTTAGAGATATACCCTAGTGCATTATTTGACTCAACCACAAGCTGCAAAATAGGAGGAACACCTACTATAGTTTGGGGTCTCATTTTCATTAGGATTTTCTTTTAACGACATTACATTTGCGACACCCCCTTTAAAAATAAAAAATACCCTAAAAAACCACCCCATTTTTGAAAAATTCACCCCTTAAAGAAATATATCCCCAAATGGTCTGTGGGGGTATATTACTAACAGGTCTTTCACAAATTTACTTAGTGTTAGGCTTCGAAATTGAAAAAAATTTTTCCAATTAAAGGGAAACCCGTAAAAAAATTGTTATGCAATTTCTTTCCCAAATTCGGCAATACCCCATGTTGGGGTAAATTGTTGGTGCTTGGCAGGGCATACAAAGGAGGGAACACTATTTGGCTTTTGGAACGCAGATTTTGGTGGATGCACATGTCACATTTGCGCAGTCCCTAAAGTACCAGAACAGGTAAAACCTTCCAGAAATCCCACCATTTTGGATTCAACACCCCTTAGGAAACTCATCAAGGGGTGTATTGTGCATTTTGGGCACACATGTGATTCACAGGTTATTTTAGCATTGGGCCGTAAAAATTAAAAAAAACACCCTTCAATTCAGCCATTGTTTTTTGGGGTTCATTCTTACAGTGTTCTTCATGTGGTATAAATGACAGTGACTTTACATTTGGGGCTACAATACAATGAAAATAAATTGTACATAGTTTTTATGTTTTACTACTTGTACACAATAGAAATACGTTTTTAATGTTTTTATGTCTTCATATAATTATTAAGAAAATTCCACGGCACTCCAATGTGATGTGATGGAGTTATATAACAAAACAGAATATAGGAGAATAAAACCTCGTAAAAGGCCCCCGGTTCCCCGGGCTTAGTCAAGCGAAATTGTGAGCCGGATTGGTTCAAAATTCCGGCTTGAATAAGGGGCGGGGCGGGGGCGGGTGGGGGGCGCGGCCTGGGGCCCCATAGACTTCCTTATCCACGGCGCGTATTGCGCCGGAAATGTGAAGTCACTTTCCCCCCCCGGCGTTTTTCGCCGGCGGGGGAGCACGGAATCCAGTTTCTTGAGAACGGGTGGATTCCCGTAATTACGCGACGGATTGGCGCCGTACTGCGCGCAATCCGTTGTCAGTACGGCCCAACCGCGCCGAAATAAGCGGTGTGAACGGCCCCTAAAGGTCCAGATTACTGTACAAAATTCATAAACTACAACAAATGTCAGAAGATATTGAGATGTCAAATATGAGTTTGGCTAAGAAGCTTTTTTGGCAACATCAAGGGTTGCATGAGGGGGCCCAATGAGGAAAAAAAATAAGGTGGACCATAGGAGAATAGGTGTCAAATAGAGGGCTGGGGCTTAGGACTGGTATAGGAGGATCTTAGGGCAGCAGACAGCCGTCTCTTGTTTTGGACCTGTTGGTCTTACCTCATCCCATACCTCTTATATTTAACTATTTGATACCTATTCTCCTATTGTCCACCTTATTTATCGTCTCATTGGACCTCTCATTTCATTCTTGTGATGTCGCTCGAAGAGGGCTTCATTAGCCAAAACGTCGATATTTGACATCTCAATATCTTCTGACATTTGTAGTTGTAGTTTAAGAATTTTTGTACGTAATTGGACCTTTTAGGGTTTTATCTTTTTTTTGTTTTTAATTACATCTATTCCAAATATGAGTGGCACACTAAAAACTAAGTAAAATATCAAAGGATTTTTTTGAAAATGCATTACTGCTAAGGAATTATGAAAACCTGGGATTCTTAGTTCACAGTTTTGATCAAAAATGTTTAAGCTCACCTCCCAATTGCGTCAAGGGGATCCAGTACAGGCGGTTCCTAACCTAAAATTTTACCTCCTGGGAACCGGGTTTAGACAAAAACATTAGGGAGTAAAAAGAATTTTGTACTGAATAATCCTGAGGGTTTTTTAAAAAAGGTAGGCGGAGTGCAACAAGCCAATGAGGCTTCCACTCCTCATACACATTAAAAAAAACTTTATTTGACTTGCACACCAAAGCATTTTTGGAAAAAACTAGGCATAGGGGCACATGGCAAGGCAAAAAACATACATCTTTTTCCCAAAAATAAGTGGCACACAAAACAAGTAAAAACAAAGGCTATAGGAATTTTTTGAAAATGCATTACTGTAAGAATTATGAAACCGGGATTCTTGTTCACGTTTTTTTATCAAAAATGTTTACCTCACCTCCCAATTGGGATCAAGGGGATCCCAGTACAGGCGAGTTCCTAATACTAAAATGTTACCTCTCTAGGAGCCTGTTCAGAGTGCAGAGTCAAATAAAGTTTTTTGTTTTGTAATATAACTCCACGAATAACTGCATCACTTTGGATTTCCGTAGAATTTTAAAAATATTTGTTATATTGGGTCTAGCCAATCCTTCTCCACAAGAGCACCCATCAACTTCCTTTATTACTAAGTGTGCGTGACCAATCTCTCCAATATTTATTTCTTCATAGTCTGACAGCCATAAACCTTTTATTTTTTTCTTTTCTATGGAGTGATTAAGGACTTGGGTTTTTTAGTTAAAATTTATTTAAATTGGGGGGGCCGTTTTGGAGATCATATGACACTTTAATCACTTTTTATCAATGGTTTTGGAAGGCAGGATGAGCAAAATACAACGATCTTGGTAGTGTTTTAAAATTTTTTCATTTTCGGTCACCGTGTGGGGATAATTGTTTTAAATTTTCACAGCCCTGTTGATTAAATTTTTTTGGGGTACCAAAATTTTTATTATATTTTTTTTGTAAAAGTTTTATGCTTTTACAACAATAAAACAACCTTTTTTTTCAAAAAAGGGAAAACGTTTATTTGTCCGTGAGAAATTAAAATTTTTTTTTTTACTATTTATGGGGGTTATAAAGGGACTTGTTTTTTGCAGTACAAGTTGACATGTTCATTAGTACCATTTGGGGGAAGACATGCCTTTTGATCACCTTTACCACACGGCTATGGTCGTTATTCCTCTTCTCCAATTCTACACTTTGTAACATATGTATGAATAAGGTCTCAGACCAAAATGTCATAGTTTAAGTATCACTATTAAATACATTGGGTGACATGTCCGAAAAGAGGTGCCTCCACAGCAGTTTTAAGGCACATTAAATGAGTGTATAGTGTGCCTGAATGAAAGAACCTATCAAAAATCTGGTGTGTGTTATACCTTGCATAGTAATATTGATGCGCCTAATCTAGGCACATAGCATAATCTAGGCATATAGTTTGCATAGTAATATTGATGCGCCTTATCTAGGCGCATAGCATCAATCAGGCATACAACGTATCATTGCTATAATTTGATGTGCCTACTTTGGCGCATTCAAATGTGTCGTGCCTGGCGTATAATGCGCCTAGTTTTGGTGTATTACAGTTCATTTATATAGAGAATAGGGCATCAGCGTTTTTTTGGTGCAAAATATGCCAACAAATGGCGCAGCCCTAATGGGACATGTTGCCCATTGTCTCTTGTGGAGCTTGCTATTATGCTGAATAAAACTTTTTAATTTGCATTATACTTTGGAGTGCTGTGAATCACATATTCATTTCTGTGGATTTCCAAACTATTTGGCAAACACCTAGCAAATTATTTATCCTACGGAGAGCCACCCACAACTATATTTTGATCACCCTTAAATTTGCTTTTATGGAGACAGAATGAAGAAGATTTTTACAGCGCTTAATGTGCAGTATACATGACATCTTAGCTTTACTCTGTGGCCTGATATGATTAAGGCCATACCTAAATTGTATCATTTTTAATTTTGTAGCACCATATAAAAAAGTTTTTTGTATTGTGTAAAACACTGTTTATGCATAGCTGTATTCTGATAACCAGAACTTTTTTATTTTTCTGTATATAGAACTATTAGGGCATTTTTTTCCAGGATGAAGTGATGTTTTCTTTTGTGCCAATTGATAATTTTTGATAATTTTTTATTCCATTGTATGTGAAGAGGGATGATAAAAATGGCAATTCTGCAACTTTTTTTTCCACAGTGCTCATCAGGGGGATTAAATAGTGAGACTACAAATATGCCAATTATACGTACTTGTTTTATTTTTTTTTATCTTTTCTTGGGTATTTGGGAATTTGTAACTGGAAGAAGTGCAGTGTACGTGTTTTATTTTACTTATTTGTGTCTGTGTTTTAAACTGTATTTTTTAACTCTTATTTACATTATTTTTTTTTACTTTACAGGGGACTTGACATAGCAACATTCAGATCGCTGTTTGAATGCAGTGTAGTACATGACTGCATTACACTGCATTAGAACTGTCAATCACTGTGGTGACATCAATGACGGGTCATCATGGCAGCTATCGGCACCCCACAATCGTGTTGCGGGGTGCTGATGTCTATCCCTTAGCTGCCAGGGTTTTGGTTAACCACATCATCCAAGGAGTTAATCGGTTGCAACCAGAGTATACTTTGGTCATGGCCAACACCGCAGGTCCCTAACTGTAACTTTCAGTTGGTTCCCCGAAGTGATCGTGCGGGCTCTATTTTTGAGCCTGCATGGTTGTCTTGCCGTAAATATTCTGTAATTTAAATATTCTGTAATTTTGGTACAAATTCACACAAGGGATTTCCCTATTATAAGAAACAAAATAACATTTTAAACCATTATGTTCAAGATCCATTCTACAAAAAAAGAA
This sequence comes from Phyllomedusa bahiana, assembly GCA_025379985.1. Classification (NCBI taxonomy): domain Eukaryota; kingdom Metazoa; phylum Chordata; class Amphibia; order Anura; family Hylidae; genus Phyllomedusa; species Phyllomedusa bahiana. Next base: position 54,123 of record JAODAL010015456.1, read on the forward strand.
TCATTTACATACGGGAATAGCTCATGTTAATCAAATTTCTAACACAGGCACTTCATCTGTTCACCGTAATAAGGATATTACACATATTATACACGTGTACAAAATTGTTTGTATCTTTCCATCAAAGAAAGAAATCACAGAAATATCTTAAAACTGACCTAAGTAATAATAAATGTAAATTTACAGAAAATCAACTAATAAAAATCAGACATTGCTTTCAAGCTGTGGCTCAAATGAAAAATAATAAAAAAACAAAGTAAAATAACTAGACTGGACAAAAATTATGGTTAACCTTACTGAATATTTTATTTCCCAACCTTTTGAGGCAATCACTTCAAAAAACGACCTCTGCACCTGTGCACAGTTATTTTGGTCTACTCCTTGTGAGAAACTGCTCCAGCTATCTCAGGATTGAAGGGTGCCTTCTCCAGAAAGCTGCTTCTGGAATGTCTGTGTAGGGATCACAGTTGCAGACTAAGGGCTGCAGACAAGCGCTTTGTAGATCCGTCTTGGGGACCGACAGAGCGGACCGCAAAACGGATCTAACAATTAGCGGTGACTTTATCACTGCTCGCTATTAGGAAGACACAGCGGTGTTTAGACGAGAGATTGCCGCTGCATGTTTCAAAAGCGCCGCTCGGGTCCGTCTTGAAAATAATTGACATGCAATTCTTTTCAAGACGGACCCGAGCGGCGCTTCTGAAACACGCAGTGGCGATCTCTCGTGTGAATGCCGCTGCGTCTTGGAGATGGTCTTATAGCCTTTAACATGTTTGTCTATTTCTAATTTCCAGACAGAAATCTCTCCATGGAGCACAGTGACTAGTTTTCACCCTCTAAATAGGCAGGCTGACTGATTACAAGTATGAAGACACATGTGACCCTAATTACAGGACGCACCTTAGGCTTAGTGCACACTGCGTTTTACCATACGTCAAAATGTGTACATAATAACATATACGCTAATCGTATGCCATTTACTAGCTTTTCTATTGGCTTTTTCCCTGCAACTTGATTGGGTAGATTTGTTTATATTTTTATGATGGATACAAACGTGTAAGTTTACAGCATTTAAAAATACGCTACTATACAATTTCTATTTACATACACTGTAAAAAAAAGTTTCCTGTAACATATTTGTTTTTCTCAGCTATAAAAGCGCAGCACCCTGCGTCTTCCATCTGTTAAAATTTAACAGATATATGAGTAAATGAACATGTTAACGCATATGTCAGAGCGGATCTGTCATCTGTTCAAAATAACGTAGCATGCACTAAGTCTTAGGGTATGTTCACACGGCATAATTATGTGGTTTACCAGTGCGTACCTCTACCACACCCTCGGCATTGTCGCACGTACACTACGCGCCGCAATATGTCGTGTGAACATACCCTTAGTTTAACATGTTTCTATGGTCAAATTATTTTCTTTTCTAGTAGTACCATCATTTTTTTAAAGACCAGTTTCATTAGTTGTTTCTTTTATTTTTTGGTTGAATTACACTTCAAATGCTATGTCATATTTTCATCAGTTGATTTTCAGTAAAGAAAAACTCAAGAAAAAGGGATTTCCTAAATCCTAAGCAATTGAAAGAGTCTTGAAATCAACACAAAAGGGTTGTATTAATAACAGCAGAAAAAATAAATAGGCATAAAGAGCATTTCCAAAGTAACTTTTTTGTAACTACTTCAATACTAAGAATTTATTATTTAAATATATATATATATATATATATGGGATTATTGAAATCAGCACTGTGGAGTCGGTAAGCCAAAGCTCCTGTCTCGGGTGCCTCCGCTCCTCGGCCCGCGGGCCGCGAGCGCACCCGTGTCTGTCCTCCCGGGTGTGTGCCGGGTCCGGGGCGCGACGCTGGCCGCAGGACGAGCGGCGGTCCCGCAGCACACAGGGACTCACCTGACCTCGTTCCTGTCCCGTCCGTGCCCTCTGCCGGCCGAGGCGCGCGTGCCCGTTCTCTAAGGCGCGCGCGCGCTCGTTCTCGGAGATTTAAAGGGCCAGCGTCCCGTTAATTGGCTAATTGCCAGACGCCTCCTCTATTTAAGGTTACGCTCCCTGTCACTCCTTGCTGGATCTATGTTGCCTCGTGCCTTAGCTAAAGCGTTCCCTAAGTATATTCTCGCCTTACCGTGTACCAGACCTCTTGCTACGTTTCTCGACTCCGAACCTCTGCCGCCAGCCCTGACCTTCCTGCCTGTCCACGACCACGAACCTTTGCCGCCTGCCCTGACCTCCTGCCTGCCACGACTACGATTCTCGGACTACGACTCTGTACCACGCTGCACCTCGGCTGCCACCGCAAGCAAGTCACGTCAGGGGGGACGACCTGGTAGCCTCACGCCGCAGCAAGTCCATCCCGCTTTGCAGCGGGCTCTGGTGACAACCGGGGGCTACTCAGATCCAGTCCCTGGCGTGGCTTAACTACCATCGCTTGCGGTGGTCCAGCGGATCCACTACTCAGCCGTTACAGTTAGATCCAGCCATGGATCCCGCCAAGGTGCCCCTGCCAAGCATCTCAGATCTCACGTCCATTGTCGCCCAACAGTCGCAGCAGATATCGCAACAAGCTCAGCAACTGGGACAGCTGTCCGCCATGATGCGCCAACTCCTGGCGTCCCAGCAGCAGCAACCTGTCTCTGCGCCGGTGTCTTCTTCTATCCCGGCCGTCTCACTGGCAACCGTGGGTCCGAAGCTTCGCCTTCCACTGCCTTCCAAGTTTGATGGGGACTCGAAGCTTTGTAGAGGTTTCGTCACGCAGTGCTCCATGCACGTGGAGTTGATGGCCGACCAGTTTCCCACTAAAAGGTCAAAGGTGGCGTTCGTGGTGAGTCTGCTTTCTGGGAAGGTCCAAGCCTGGGCGACGCCTCTTTGGGACCGGAATGACCCTGTGACCGCAGATCTACAGGCCTTCCTCACAGAATTCCGCAGCGTTTTTGAGGAGCCTGCGCGGTTCAATTCCACACCCTAGCCTCCGAGCTGACCTGGAATGACGCCGCTCTCTGTGCCACATTTAAGAGGGGTCTGCCAGCGGAGTACCAGGATTTTGGAGATGTGTTCTCGGAGAAACAGGCTGAGAAGTTACCTCCTCATCGGCCGTATGACTGTCCCATAGACCTCCTTCCCGGGACCAGCCCCCCACGGGGTAGGGTCTATCCTCTCTCTGTGCCCGAGCCCCGGGCCATGTCGGCCTACATACAGGAGAATTTGTCAAAAGGATTCATACGCAAATCCTCCTCGCCTGCCGGGGCTGGATTCTTCTTCGTCCAGAAAAAAAAAGGTTCGCTTCGTCCGTGCATTGATTACAGAGGGCTAAACAAGATCACGGTGAAGAATTGCTACCCTCTACCCCTGATATCTGAGCTCTTCGACCACCTCCGTGGAGCCAGGGTCTTCACCAAATTAGATCTACGTGGAGCTTACAATCTCATCAGAATTCGTGAGGGGGATGAGTGGAAAACGGCATTCAACACACGGGACGGGCATTTCGAATATCTCGTGATGCCTTTTGGGCTGTGCAGAGCCCCAGCCGTTTTCCAGGAGTTTGTCAATGACGTTTTTCGGGACTTGCTGTACACCTGCGTCATTGTATACTTGGACGATATTTGATTTTTTCTACTGACCTACAGACCCACCAGAGACAAGTACGCCCGGTCCTACGACGCCTGCGGGACTGTATGCCAAGTTGGAAAAGTGCTGCTTCCACCAGGCCAGCCTTCCTTTCCTGGGATACATAGTCTCTGATCGAGGTCTTCAGATGGACCCTGTGAAACTCTCTGCGATCCAGCAGTGGCCACGACCTGTCGGTCTCCGGGCGATTCAACGATTTTTAGGATTCGCCAACTACTACCGGCAGTTTATTCCCCACTTTTCTACGTTGGTGGCTCCCATCATGGCTCTCACCAGGAAGAACCCTAATCCTAAATGTTGGCCCCCATCTGCCGAGGAAGCGTTCTCCCGACTAAAGTCTGCGTTCTCCTCCGCACCTATTTTGGTCCGTCCGGATCCAGAAAGACCCTTCAGCCTTGAGGTAGATGCCTCTTCTGTGGGAGCAGGGGTGGTCCTGACCCAGAAGGGCCCTAAAGGCAAGACCGTCACATGCGGTTTCTTTTCAAAGACCTTCTCTTCAGCAGAACGAAATTATGCCCTTGGAGATCGGGAGCTGTTGGCCATAAAATTAGCCCTAGAGGAGTGGCGGCATCTCTTGGAGGGAGCTCGACATCCGTTTGACGTCTTTACAGACCACAAGAATCTGCAATACCTGCAGACAGCTCAGCGCCTAAATCCTCGCCAGGCCCGGTGGTCTCTTTTTTTCTCTCGTTTTGATCTTAAGATACACTTCCGTCCGGCCGAGAAAAATGTCAAGGCGGATGCTCTCTCCCGTGCTTCTGACATTACCGGAGAGGAACCAGTATCTCAGCACATCATTGCTCCTGAACGACTGGTCCACATGGCTCCTGTGGATCTCCGTAGCGTTCCTCCGGGCAGAACCTATGTGCGCCCCGCACTCAGGAAGAGAATTCTGGGTTGGGGGCATAGCTCTCTTCTGGCTGGTCATCCCGGGGTACGAAAATCCTATGCCCTCATCTCGCGACACTACTGGTGGCCAACTCTGCTCCAAGATGTCAAGGACTTTGTTCTTTCCTGTACCACTTGTGCCCGAAACAAGGTCCCACGCCAAAGGCCCACAGGTCTCCTAGTCCCTCTGCCTGTTCCGGAGGCTCCATGGACACACATAGGCATGAACTTCATCACGGACCTTCCCCTTCCTCGGGGAACTCCGTCATCTGGGTGGTTACTGACCGATTTTCAAAAATGTCCCACTTTGTGCCGCTGCCTGGTCTCCCTTCAGCTCCCCAATTGGCAGGCTATTTTTTCCAGCACATTTTTCGCCTACATGGTTTACCATCCCACATCGTCTCTGATCGAGACGTCCAATTTGTCTCTAAATTCTGGCGTGCCCTGTGTTCCCGGTTGCAAATCAAGCTGGATTTTTCCTCCGCATATCATCCCCAGACTAACGGGCAGGTGGAGAGGGTAAACCAGATCTTGGGGGAGTATCTACGGCACTTCGTGTCCGGACGTCAGGACAACTGGTCCGAATTGCTTTCTTGGGCCGAGTTCTCGTATAATCACCGGGACTCCGACTCAACTGGCCGCTCTCCATTTCTTGTGGTCTACGGACGTCACCCGCGCCCTCCCCTCCCCTTGGCTTCTGCCTCCGAGGTCCCCCCCATGGACAACCAGGTTCAGGATATCAGTGTCATCTGGCGAGAGACCCGACAAGCCTTACTCCAGGCTTCAGCCCGCATGAAAACGCAAGCTGACAAGAGGAGAAGACCTTCCCCAATATTCCTCCCAGGGGATAAAGTGTGGCTCTCTTCTAGATACATACGACTCAAGATCCCTAGCTTTAAACTGGGTCCGCGGTTTCTGGGACCTTTCAGAATACTGCGACAACTGAACCCGGTGTCCTATAAACTCTGCCTGCCTCCGTCTCTCCGGGTTCCTAACGCATTTCATGTCTCCCTCCTAAAGCCGCTGGTCCTGAACCGGTTCTCCCAGAGGAGCGCTGCTCCGTCTCCGGTGTTAGAATCCCCTGATGTCTTTGAAGTGAAGGACATCTTAGATATGAAGACCATCAGGGGTAAGCGATTTTTTCTTGTAGATTGGAGGGGCTTCGGCCCCGAAGAGAGGTCCTGGGAACCGGAGTCCAATATCCTGAACCGAGACCTGATCCGCAGATTCCTTCGGCCTAAGAAGAGGGGGAGACCTAAGGGGGGGGGGTACTGTCACGGGTGCCTCCGCTCCTCGGGTGTGTGCCGGGTCCGGGGCGCGACGCTGGCCGCGGGACGAGCGGCGGTCCCGCAGCACACAGGGACTCACCTGACCTCGTTCCTGTCCCGTCCGCGCCCTCTGCCGGCCGAGGCGCGCGTGCCCGTTCTCTAAGGCGCGCGCGCGCTCGTTCTCGGAGATTTAAAGGGCCAGCGTCCCGTTAATTGGCTAATTGCCAGACGCCTCCTCTATTTAAGGTTGCGCTCCCTGTCACTCCTTGCTGCATCTATGTTGCCTCGTGCCTTAGCTAAAGCGTTCCCTAAGTATATTACCGTGTACCAGACCTCTTGCTACGTTTCTCGACTCCGAACCTCTGCCGCCAGCCCTGACCTTCCTGCCTGTCCACGACCACGAACCTTTGCAGCCTGCCCTGACCTCCTGCCTGCCACGACTACGATTCTCGGACTACGACTCTGTACCACGCTGCACCTCGGCTGCCACCGCAAGCAAGTCACGTCAGGGGGGACGACCTGGTAGCCTCACGCCGCAGCAAGTCCATCCCGCTTTGCGGCGGGCTCTGGTGAAAACCGGGGGCTACTTAGATTCCGTTCCCTGGTGTGGCTTAACTACCATCGCTTGCGGTGGTCCAGCTGATCCACTACTCAGCCGTTACAGCTCCAACTTCTCAATTTCCTTAACTCTGTCTCCGACTACAACTCCTACATTAAAAAAAACTTTTACATTCTTAGTTCACACGTTTTGATCAAAAAATGCTTAAGCCACCCCCGGCTTACAACGGGATCTCAAGGCGGGTGGTCCTACGCTATCTTTACTTCTCAATAGAGCCAAATTCAGACTTCTCATTGGGTCAACCGACCTCCATAATCCAGAGAGAAAAAAAAAAACACCAACCTTGCAAGCATACTGCACTGATATATCAGCCTATGGAGGTGGGTGGGGTGCAAGAAACCAAAATGGAGGCATCCCTTCCTTCCTATATAGATTAAAAGCAATATATGCCAAATACAACGTACAGTTCTGCACAAAAACATTTCTGAAAAACACAATGTGAACCCGGGTGCCACTGGCATGGTTGCGGTATATATATATATATATATATATATATATATATATATATATATATATATATATATATATATATATATATATATATATATATACACACACACGCATACCATTACCAGTGGCACACCAACTGATAAAAGGGCTATACAATACATGGAAACAGCTTTGAATGTGAGACTACCATAATTTTATAGACAATCATTTATTTTATACATAAATTTGACTTGCAAGTATTTAGCATCTGTTTAGTTGTGCAGATTCTTGTCTTGTAACTGCATTGTTACTGTTTTGCTCCTAAAAGTCAAACTGTTAATTTTATTACTTTGTTAGTATTTGGTAAATCCACCTTTGGCTTTCAATACTGCTGGAATCTTTCTAGCCTCTGGATCAGATTCAAGCATGGCTTGACCAAAATCTGATCCCAGGACTCTTCTACATGTTCCTAATGTTGGTGCATACTGGACTTGGGTACGAATACAGCTTTTTCTTCAACTCACAAGTGTTCGATTGGGTTGAGGTCTGGGGACTGTGGAGGCCAATACAGCAACTCTACTTCATTGTCATTGAACCATTCCTTTTCCAACCTTGATGTTTGCTTCAGGTCGTTGTCCTGCTGGAACACTATTGCGTCCTTTTCATACCCATAGTACTCACGTGTATGAAGTAACTCATCTTGTAGGATACTCACATATAGCTCAGCATTGAGATCAACATTGATCCAGGTCAAGTATCCAACATCTTTGGCTGTGAAACAATCCTATATAATCAGGCTTTCTTCACCGAACTTGACAGTTTCTTCATTTTCTCGATCCTTTAGCCCCATTTTTCAAAACCCATTTGAACCCATCAGAGTCCGGTCTATTGACTTTCATCTCATCACTCCAAATCACCCGTTTCCAGTCTTCCATTTTTTGCAAACTCGAGCCAACGCTTCATATGACGAGATTGAAGTCGAGGCTTCTTCACCTTTTTTTGAGCCATCATTCCAGACTTGTGTAAGGCGTGTTGCATGGTGCTTCCATGGATGCCTGTGATCTCACTCTTATGAAGCATACGAGCCCCCTCCACTGCTGGGTCTTTAGCACAAGAACTGATAGACCTTGTGATGAAGCGAATGATATTTTGCCTAGACGTCCACCTCTTGACTTTTAAATGGATGGAAACTTCATTTCATATTATTCCAGCTGTCATGGCCTCACATGATGCAGTTTGGCAATTTTCTTGGCCCAGAGACGCTATCAATGACCTGGAAGATGCGGTTTCTCTTTTCTTGGGAAATTTCTTCATTGTTGCTCGAACTAGTGACCTTGGAAATCAGCCTAATAGCACACTGAGCACTTTTGGAATGTGAGAACAGGTTGTAATTTGTAGTATACAAGAAGAAAAAGATTGTCAAACCACCAGGAGGAAAACAGTAATAATGCAGTAACATGGCAACAATCTGCATAGCTTAGCATAGGCTAAATAGTTGCAAGTAAAATGTATGTATGAGATGTATGAGATGATTGTCTATAAAATGATGGTAGTCTCACGTTCAAAGCTGTAGTGGATGGTGAGATAGGGAACCTTAAATTCGAAAATTCAAAACATTGTTACCCTTTTGCTTGTCAGGGTAAAATATATTTATTGGAATACAACTTTAAAAAAACTTGTAAATATGAAAAACGCTGCAGCAAGTGGGGAAAAAACAGTTTTCAACAAAAACGTACTGAATATCATTTGTGGAGTGAGTCTATGAATTTGTTCTGAGTAATAGTACCGCCTCCATCAGATCCTCCTTCATAGATGACCTCAAATCTGATCTCATTATTTCCAGGCTAGAGAACGGCCTCTCTACACTAACTTGGGTTGGTGGCAAAGGCGTGACCACATGGGCAACATTTCTAACAATTTCAGGGTATAAAGGAATTGGCTCGTGCACAGTCAGTTTTGATGAACGATTGAACTCTTCAACTTCTTTGAAAGCAAGTGAAAAATTTTGTTGAAATCTGTTCAATCTGTTTGCTATGAGAGCAGAATTTTTTCCCCTGCGGCAACGCTTTGCCTGCTCCATGTCATCAATTAAACTCCTCATGTGATGAGGCTGAAGATATGGGAGCAGTAGCACTGGCAAGACCCAATTCCTCTTGCTCTTGGCACTGCATTGAACTAACTGTACCCAATTGTTATATATTTTGGAAGTCAGAGTCGGTCCATTTTATAACGACTCCACCAAAATGCACACCGACTCTGACACCACGACACCAACTCCACAGCCCAAATTGGAATATCTTTCTAGCCAATCCAGATTTAAAGAGTGTATTACCAAAACAACCTCAGTTAATTTATTGACATGCCAAGACAGATATCATGGACCACAGTCGCGCTTGTGTCTGTGTCTCCTTGGCTGGCCGTCACTCACCCTCTCTGCTCCTTGTCTCTGGCCAGTGTGCACGTACCCACCCCCTAGGGTGAGTGTGCACAGGCTATTTAAGATTTAAGGACCAGTGTGATGCTGATTGATCTCCCAGTGCCCAAACCTGCTCCTGCACCTGGGGTGATCCCTCCTCCAGCTGCCAGCGCTAGCCCTGCTCTGCATCTGTTGCTTGCCCCATGGTATGAAGGGGACCTTAAGACTTGCTGGTGTTACTTAAATCTCTGTACTACACACTTAGAAATGATGTCACATCAGTTCCCTACAGACTGTGCCAAGGTGGCCTTCTTTATCATTTTATAGTTTGGCAAACCCCTGGCCTGGACCACACCCCTCTAGGAGTGAGAGGATCTGTCGACAATCTACCTGCAACTCTTCTTAATGCATTCCGCAAGGTCTTTGAAGAAAATGGGCATGCTTCCTCTTCTATGTCTTCTTTGATGCGGCTTTATCAGTGTGATTTTACTGTGGGGCAATATGCCATATATTTTCACATGCTGTCCTCTGAGCTAGCCTGGAATAATGAGGCTTTTGTAGCGGTCTTCTGGGAGGGTCTCACTGGAAGAATTAAGGATGAATTGGCTGGCCGGGACCTACTAACCTCTCTGGATGACCTATTGCTTCCAAAATAAAAGGCAACTGAAGCTCTGACAGCAATGTGAATCCTTCCAGGCCCACTAACTTCTTCGTCTAACACCAGTCTTCCAGAGGCCTCCATTGTCCTCATCAATGGTTACTTGTGATGAACCCATGCAAGTGGAGAGAGCCTACGTGTTTGAGAAAGAATGCATTTGCAGACATGGAAAGAATCTCTGCTAGTATTGAGTCAGCCAAGCTCACTTTCTGAAGGACTGTCCAGTTTGTCCAGAAATACTCAGCGCCTTGGCTTTGTGGAAGAAGTGATCCTAGGTGAAGATGCATGCTCTCCTCACCTGACCATGCCGGTCGTGCTGAGCCTCTCATCCAGTGTCAAGTTACAAGTTTCTGCCTTCCTGGATTCTGGCTCTGCTGGAAATTTCATTTATTCATCTTTGACCTCCAGCATTTGTCTACCAGTGATTTGTCTTGATAAGCCTTTGTTAATAGTCTTACAGGTTGGGGCAACTTACAAGGAGAAGATATTGTTTTACATGATTCCACAGTCTTCTGCATTTCTTCCGAGTGGTTGGACTTATATTCAACTAGCAATTGGGTGAAGTCAATCACTGGAGGCAAAAGTACCAGTCCCGGTGTCTTATGCCACTCTGCCTGTTGAGATTTGGCGGTGCTGGATTTTTCTTCGTAGAAAAGAAAGATGGCTATCTTCACCCCTGCATTGATTATTAGGGTTTAAACAAGATCATTGTCAAAAACAGGTACCTATTGCCCCCGATTTTCAAGCTCTTCAGTCAATTATGGACTGCCAGGATTTTCACCAAGCTGAATTTGCGAGGAGCCTATAATGAAATCTGTTTCCACAAAGCGACGAATAGAAGACCACCTTCAACACCTGGGGTGGGCATTTTGAGTACCTTGTGATGCCTTTTACTCTCTGCAATGCTCCAGCCATCTTATAAGACTTTGTCAAGGAGATCTTCAGAGACCTCTTACACGTCTGTGTCGTAGTCTATCTTAATGACATCTTGATCTTATCTCCTGTTCTTAAGTTGCATCGTGACCATGTGCAGCTGGTTCTAAGATGCCTACGAGCAAACCAGTTTGCTGTTTCTCGGGTACATCATTCCGATAAAGGTCTGAAGATGGATCCTGCAAAATTATCTGCTCTTCTTCAATGACCGCCACCTGTTCGACTTCGGGCTATTCAATGCTTCCTGTGGTTTGCTGATTACTGTTGTCAATTCATTACCCACTTCTCAACCCTGGTGGCACCCATAGTGGCTCTAACCAAGAAGAAAGGTAAACCTAAATGGTTGAAGAAAATTGCTCTGCAGTGCACATTTAAGAAATAGAGAATGTTTTTATTTCTTAAAAGTAGTAAAAAATACAGATAACCCTACATATTTGGTATCTGAATCATACCGACCAGCAGAATATAGTTAGATAACACATTTTTACCGAAGAGTGAACACCAGTAAAACAGAACCCCGCAACAATAGCACAGGTATGTTTTTTTCTGTATGGTTATCCAATACATTCTATGGTATGGTTAATGGCATCTTGTCTCACAAAAAAGGCCCTAATATATCTATGGAGATGGACTCTTGAAAGGCGGAGAGAAAAATATGAAGAGTCATAAAATTATAACCAGGTGGTGTGAAGGGGTTAAATGGGCTAAAAGATGGAACCATCCTACAGATCAAAGGCCTATGTTATGGGTGTCCCTGCTTCTTGCACTGTGGGTGACGGGCACCCCTTGTATCTCCCCCTGCTGCTGTGGACAGGGGTGGCACCGTGACTGGCATGTCGGGCTGCGAGCACACTTGTAACGATGTCCCGGTGCTTGCATGTGCGTCTTCCACTGCAACTGCTCTGCTTGACCTATTCCAAGTGGATTCCACAGTCGGGCAATATGCCATAGAGTTTTGTACTCTTGGCTATGAACTGTCGTGGAATAACAAGGCCCTTATTGCTATGTTCTGGAAGGGGCTCGTGGGCAGAATAAAAGATGAGCGGGCCGGTTGGGACCCTCATCCGTCCTCCCACCCGCATTGACATTCGCTTTGCCAAAAGAGAGAAGGAGTTCCAACTGGTTTGTTGTGTTTAAAAGGCCTCCTTTTCCTCCATGGCTGCTCTGGAAGAACACATTAAAGTGTACACCTGACACAGCAAGAATGAACCCATAGAAGACAGCAGAAACTTTGCCTCTACTGCGCCAGTCCTGAACACTCTATAGGGTGGGCTCACATCGGTTCTCTAAAATTTAAAGGGCCAGCACTGCCTCTTCCCTTACCCCTTGCCAGATCTTTGTGCCCTTGTTGCCTTAGAAAACGCATTCCTAGGCTGTCTCTACCATGTTCCTGACCTCCTGCCTCTGTCCCTTGACTACACTTTGCCTGCCATGTGCCCTGACCTACATGCCTGTCCCCAACTACGAGCCTGTCTGTCATACGATTCTGTACCTCGGCTGCCACCACAAGCAAGACCAACACGCAGGCTGCGACAGGCTCTGGTGAAAACCAGGGGCCCCTTAGACCCTGCTCCCTGACATGGCTTACACCCCCGCTTGTGGTGGTCCAGTGGACCCACAACCCACAGTCGTTACAGCCTGATGAAGTTTGCCATGGAAAGCATATGAAATGCATAGTCTCTGGCTATTTTAATAGTTTTTATCCTTTTTTGATCTGTAAATATGTGTTGTGTATTTTATCGTTTTAATAAAAAGGCATGGGAATTGTGTTGTAATAAAATTATTACTTTATTCTATTTGCCTATTTGTGTTGTACAACACTTGGTACATGCAATTTAACTTTATCTGATAGCCGCTTGTATCACCGCTCTTCATCAGAGCCGGAAATGTGTAACATCCAAAATCTATCACAGAATCTGGAAGACTTTCCGTTTCTTTGCAGCTGGGAACGATTCTTCTTCAGAAATTCCCTTAATCGTCATATTTCTACAGGAAGATCTTGGAAAGGGCTTTGAAATCATCACTTTAAAAGATAGGATCTCAGCTTTAAGTTCTTTCCTAGATAGGAAGCTATCAGAATACCCATGGATTCAAAGATTTATTAAAATCCACACTCAATTCCATTCTTTAGTCCCTCTCTAAGGCTTGAACCTTGTTCTAGCAGCTTTATCAGGTCCTCCCTTTGAAACCTTAACAGAGTATCCCCTAAGAAACCTAACTTTAAAAACCACCTTTCTTCTTGTCATCACAACAGCTAGAGTAGGCGAAATTCAAGCGTTTTCTTGTAAACCACCTTACTTAACTGTCCTAGATAATAAAATAGTCCTAAAACCCAATCTTTCGTTTCTACAAAAAAGTTGTTTTAAAGTTCCAGTGTTAACCAGAAATTCATATACCTTTCTTCTGTCCTAACCCTTCATCTTCAAAGAAAAGGGTATTCTAATCTCTAGGCGTTCATAGATGTGTTCTAGCCTCCCTCCAAGAGACTAATCAGCTCAGAAAAAGTGACCAGCTTCTGGTACAATTTCTGTTGTTCAATAAGGGTTGCAAAGCAAGTAAAATTACCATTTTACTTAAATGACAACTTAACCTCATAAACCGAAGGTCTGTAAAGTAGTTAATGTCCACAACATTTTTTTAGTTTTTGCCTTCTTGCATTTCAACAGTCGTTTTTTATTTTTTCAATGACACAGTTGTATGAGGCCTTGTTTTATTCGGGGCAACATGTTATGGTCCGCTAAGGATATATCATATAACATTGAAAATAAATGAAATGTAAAAAAAGATGGGGACTTTGTTGAAAAAGGTCTGATTAGATCGAAACGTTCTACTCTATTACTAAAATCTTTGATTAAATGTATGGATCATCATGTATGAAGTCGGCTTTTTAACAATTAGCATCGTTGAGTAATTAAAGTTTTTGTAAAAAATTAAAAAATTAAAGAGTTTTCTAAATAATTGGAGTGGAACCTAATTTTTCTCATATATAATCCTTTTTGGTGTGCACCCTCCAAGGACTGTGAGTGCCATGGACTCAACTTTTGGAAGACTGAGAGGGTGAACCAGACACTGGAGCAATTTCTTTGTTGTTAAATTTCAGAGTCACAGAAATTGGTGTTGGTTCTTGCACTGGGCAGAGTTTGCCCATAACAGCTCAGGTCATGGCTCCACTAATGTTTCTCCCTTTCTCTGCAATTATGCTTTTCATCTCAAGGCAGCATAATTCTCTGCTAATTTGGGTTTTGAAGTTCTATTACGTAGGCAAAGGGTCAAGAAGTTTAACCCCGAAAGCTCCAGGCTGAAAAGGCCTTAATGACCAGCACATGTTTTCGTTTTTTCCACCATGCCTTTCAACAGTCGAAACTATTTTATTTTTTCAATGCGCAGGCCTTGTTTTATGCGGGAGAAGTTGTACTTTTTGGGGACATAGTTTGAGTTTACATATACATTTTTCAATTTATTTTAATTTTTTGGGTTTTTTAAATTATTTTTTTCACACCATTCACATTTCACACTAAATAACCTGTTAATTATACAGGTTTTTACGGTCGTGTGGATACCTAATATGTGTAGTATTTTTTTATTTTTTTTTATCATTCAAAGCTTTATTCAGATAGAAATGATTGTACAGAAGTAAAGGCAATAATGGCATAAACAGCATCAACAAGGTACATGTACGTAAACATACGTAGCAAAATGTTTCATAACATGCATAATAATAAGGGAGAGAATATCACTCAAATAAGGAGATGCTGAGGAAGCTAAAGTGTTCCAGGATTCACGGGGGGATAAAATATGCAACAAGTACACCTGTTTAGGTAGAAGAGTCTTGAAAGAGGGACAGATGTTATAGACTCCTGAAACATCTACACTAAAACAAGGAAAAGTTTGACATGAGAAGGGGAAACCCAGCGATCCAATAGGGGAGAGAGAGAAAATCATTATTGCCCAGACTATAGTTTTAGAATAAACAAAAAGACCTCAGCCAACGAGGCAACAGGCAAAAGAACCCTAACCAAACAAGGGTAAAGGAGGCCAGTCGAAACCAGTACAACATCACCAGCAAGTGAAGGCGGTGGAAGGCTATCCAAACAGTCGCAGAGACCCAGTTATAGGAGGGAGGAGTATCGATCAGAGGTACAAAAAACAAGCCAATCGTTTCAAGTTTTAAAGAAGCGGTCCGAGTCAGTATGTGATTAACATCGCAACTCCTCCAACCTACAAATCGCATGTATTTCCCTAAACCAATCTGTGAGTGAAGGTGGGAGGGTGGAGCGCCAAAGACTGGGTATAACTGCTTTTGCAGCATTTAATAAGAAAGGGAGCAAATGACCCTTCAAGAAGTGAACCGGGCGCTGTGTAGCAAACAGAAGGAGGGAGGCAGGATCATTCTGCAATCTTTCACCACACATCAAGTAGATTCTATCAATTATTTTAAGCCAGAAAGGTTGTAAGGAGGAGCATTCCCACCATACATGAAGCATTGTGCCCTCCTCCTTGAGACAACACCAGCAGAGATTTGAGACTGAGGGGTAAAGTGTGTGCAATAAAGACGGTACCCTGTACAGCGAGTAATAATTTTGCAATTCATTTCCTGTAACCTCACAGAAACTGAGGTACTGTGGGCCAGGTTGAACATTTTCTTCCAATCATCAGTGGAGAACGATCTCGAAAGGTCCCTTTTTCCAAGCTGTCTGAAAAGCTAGTTTAGGGAGTTCCTCAGTAGACACCAGCAGATCATGAACCCTTGAGAGTAAATGTGTACTGTGGATCCTCTGCAAACAACAGGATTCAAAGATAGTGGGAACTCTACACAGCGTTAAGGAGACTCTGAAAGCAGAGAAGACACTAAATAACTGATAGTAGTGGAATCTAGAAAAGCTCACATTTCCTGTGTTCACAACAAGATCAGAGTACAGCTTGAGAGCATTGTCTCCAAGAACATCCCTCATGATCCCAAAGCTCCTCTCGCCACCCAAACCAAAGTCCAGAACTCGCAATGTTTCAGGAATACCTGGGTTGCCAGTAATAGGAGTAAGCAGACCTCCCGCTTTGAATATATGCATCGTGGAGGGATATGACCTGTGAGTACGAACCACAGTTTGTGTGAGCAAGGAAACTAGATCAAGAGACTTTCTGGGTAAACACTCTGGAGAGCCATGGTATAGCTGCAGTTGGAGATCTGTACATTGCAGACTCAAGCTGAACCCAAAGCTTAGAGTGTGCATGATGAAAGCAGTCTAGGATTCTAACAGCTGAAGCAGCCAGATAGTAAGTCTGGAAATTTGGGAGAGCTAGACCCCCGTCCGCTTTTGGTCTAGATAGTGTTTTTTTTTGCAACTCTAGGGAGTTTTTCCACCCAGACAAACTGTACAATGGATTTGTGTAGAGCCTGAAAAAAGAATTTGGGGATCAGAACTGGGATGGCCTGGAATAGGTAGAGGAGATGGGGCAAAATGTTCATTTTCAGGACATTGATGCGACCCAACCAGGAGAAGTCTTATTATCCCATTTAGAGAGGTCTCCCTGGATAAGCCACGACAAGGGAGAAAAAATTAGGTTGAAGGTGCTTTCAAGAGTGGAGGGGAGGTGGACGCCCAAGTATTTGACAGAAGTGGTGGCCTAAGAGAAAGAATACTGTTGTCTAATCTGGGTAACCAACTCCGCCTTTAGGGTGAGATTCAATGCCACACTTTTGGACATATTCACTTTATGGTTACTAAAGGACTCAAAGTCATGCAATACTTTCAATATGGAGAGTAAAGAGATGAGGGGGTCGGTGACATATAAAAGCAGGTCATCCGCAAATGCTGAGCACTTCACGTGGTGGGTGCCACATTGAATTCTGTGAATAGAAGTGTCAGCTCGAATGGCCTGTCATAGATGTTCCATCACCAGGGCATACAGGAGTGGAGAAAGAGGACATCGCTGCCTGGTACCATTGCCAATGACAAAGGGGGTGGATAAGGAACTGTTGACCCGAACCTGCACCTGTGGAGAGTGATATAACACGAATATTTTGCCAAGAAGAGTAGGGCCTATGCCAAGGACAGGACACCCGAGAGGAAGAACCAATCCACTCGGTTAAAAGCCTTTTCTGCATCAAGAGAAAGCAGCATACAAGGGATTTTACTTTGTTTAATATAATTAATTAGCATGAATGTTTTCAGGGTATTGTCCCTAGCCTCTCTCGAGGGGATAAAGCCCACCTGATCCAGGTGTATTATGTCACCCAGGAGAGGAGTCAACCTTAAAGCAATCAACTTTGCAAATAATTTAGCATCAGTATTAATGAGCGAATTTGGTCTGTAACTCTGACAAAGAGTCGGATCTTTTCCGTCCTTGGGGATTACTGTAATATGGGCTTTAAGAAAGGCCGGGGCAAAGGGAGAGGTGCTGGAGACAGTTAAAAACCTGTAAGAGCGGGCGCAAAGGTCCTCACGCAAGACCTTGTAGAATTTGGCTGTATAGCCATCTGGCCTTGGGATTTTACCGCCTGGGAGGGAACCTATGGCTGAGTCACGCTCCGCCTGAGTAAAAGGTTCCTCTAAGGAAGCCAGTACCTCTGGAGATAGAGTAGGGAGTGACGTTTTATGGAGGTAGACTTTTAGGGACGCAAGGTGGGGCGTATGATGATTTTGTGAAGTAGGTGCAGGGAGATTATAAATGCTGGAGTAATATTCTTGGAAGGCACCAAGTATGTCTTCAGTGAGAAACGTTAATTGCCCATCCGACTTCTTTATCTGCGGGATAAACATGGAGGACCTCTGCTCCCTCAGAGCTCTGGCTAAGTACCGTCCTGTTTTATTACTCCAGACATATGACCGTGTGGCAAGAAGCTGACGATATCAATTATGCTTACGCTCCATGATCAGGAGGATATCATGACGGAGCTGCGTCAGTTCTCTAAGGTCCGTTTCCGAACCAGTGGCTTTATGGGAGGTCTCAACCAAATTAAGTCTAGTCGGTAAGGATTGAAGTTTACTAGCTGACTCCTGCTTCAGTGGGTCAGAGTAAAGGATGGAACCTATCCCACAGTCTACTGCAAGTGGAAGAAGGGAGTGTTGAATTAGAACATAGTCGATGCGACTATAGGATTGGTGTGGGTGGGAAAAGAAGGTTTAGTCCCTTTCACCTGGGTGCAGGAGACGCCACACGTCAGAAAGTTGCATGCTATGTAGCAAACGCTTAACCCTGTTGATCACGCAATGTGGGACAGCAGAACGATCCAAAGAAGATTCAAGCGTGGGTTGGAAAGCTATGTTAAGATCGCCACACAAGATAATTTGGCCCTGCGCAAAACAAGTAAGGTCTTCCAACACCCTGGACAATAAGGAGAATTGATTAATGTTAGGCACATAAAGATTAGCGATTGTGTAAATGTGCCCTTGTATGTTGCATTTCACAAACACGGCCCTGGCATCTGAATCTGTATAGACATCCAGCACCTGTACAGGGAGGGATTTGTGAAAAAAAATGTCAACTCCCTTCGTCTTTTGGGAAGAGTTGCTGCTATGGTACCAGGCAGGGAAGTACCTACTGTGGACGACTTTATCATGTTCCTGCAGAAGATGTTTCGTAGTAGTAGTAGTTTGTAAGGCCGAAAAAGACAAGACGTCTATCCAGTTCAGCCTGTTGTGCTAAGGTGTTGATCCAGAGGAAGGCAAAAAACCCCAATGAGGTAGAAGCCAATTGTCATCATTTTGGGGAAAAATTCCTTCCTGATTCCAATCTGGCAATCGGAAATATCCCTGGATCAATGACCCCTCTCCAGAATCCTAGACACTATAACTTGTTATATTATTAGTAGAGATGGGCGAATCGATTCTAACGAAGTGGAATTCGTTTAGAATTTCAGGAAAACTTCGGTTCGTACGAAAATCGTAACTTGGGGTGATCGCGGGAACGAAGTGTGCTTTTCATTGATAAATGGCGCGAGCACATGGCGTTACATGGGGCATAAAGCACTCTTGGGAGTAGAATGGCAATGCATGCATGACATGTGCAGAGATGAAGCCAATCAGAGCACCGCGGGATTCTGTGACGTCAACCCGGCACGTATATAAGTGACCGAGCGGCGCCGCTGGGGAGCTCACACTCCTCTCACTGTACTGACAGATGAAGGTGCTGCTGCGGGAGATAGCGCTTTTCTGAAGAACCTGATTTTACACAGCGATTTTTGTGTGGGTGATCTCAGCTTGTACTCAGAGACTGTTTCTCTGAATGTTCTATTCTGATTTATTGGGGTATTGGATCCTGAAATCCAGTGTGACGTCCACTGCAGCTCGGTGCTTATACATTCAATATCCAAGTGGGATCTAAGCCAGATCCTGTTGTATTTCCATTTAAAGAAACAGCTTGGTTTTTTTACAATACAAATACCACTTCAATTTTTGGCTGCTCAATTCTATTGCGCAATTTACATCCTTGTGGTTAATAAGCGTTGTTTGCTGGTGTGCTTACAAATAAAAACCGTCTATTTCCACGCCAAATATATAAATATTTTTTGGAGCCTAATTCACAAGTCAAAGGTTATTTACAAATTTTATCTCTTGTGTGTGGCGTAGAAAATACGCCATTGTAAACACGCGCTACAAACCAACTAGTTTGTGGTTGCTCCATTCTATTGCGCAATTTAACATCCAGGGGTTAATTAAGCGTTGTTTTGCTGTCTGTTCAGACAAAAATAAACCGTCTTTTTCAACGCCAAATATATATATTTTTTTTGGTAGCCTAATTTCGCAAGCAAAGGTTAATTACAATTTTATCTCTTTGTGTTGGCGTAGAAAATACGCCATTTGTAACACGCTACATACGGCTACTAAGTTTGTGGTGGCTCCAATTCTATTGCGCCAATTTACATCCAGGGGTTAATTAAGCGTTGTTCTTGCTGCTGTGCTGACAAAAAAATAAACCGTTCTTTTTTCCAACGCCAAATATATATATTTTTTTTGGTAGCCTAATTCACAAGCAAAAGTTAATTCCAAGTTTATCTATTGTTGTGTGGCGAAGAAAATACACCATTGTAACACGCTACAAAGCTACTAGTTTGTGGTGGCTCAATTCTATTGCGGGCATTTACATCTCAGGGGTGTAATAAAGCGTTGTTTTGCTGTGTGGCTGACAAAAATAAACCGTGTCTTTTTTGTTCAACGCAAATATATATTTTTTTTTTTGTAGCCTAATTCAACAAGAAAGGATTAAATTACAATTTTATCCTGTTGTGTGGCGTAGAAAATACGCCATTTTAAACACGCTACAAAGCTACTAGTTTGTGTGGCTCAATTCTATTGGCGCAATTTACATCCAGGGGTGTAATTAAGGCGTTGGTTTTGGCTGCTGTCTGACAAAAATAAAACCTTCTTTTTAACAACCGAAATATATACATTTTTTCTTGTAGCATAATTCACAAGCGAATGTTTAATTAGCCTGTTTGTGCTTTTTACATTTAGTAAAAGACATAGGACAACAGTGCTTGTAAACGACACATACAAGTAAATTTTTCTGGCCATTTGTGGAGCGCAATTTATATCCAAGGGTTACCTCAAGCTTTGTTACTAGGTTTTCATTTGGGATCAAAAACAGGGTGTTATATTCTATCATATACAGATAGCTTCATCAAACAGTGTCCTGTGACATTTTAGTAACAAACAGTATGTCAGACAGAAGAGGTGCAGGCTCTGCACACTGCGAGTGCGAGTGGGCACGAAACATTTCTGAAACGTTGGCCAGGTCGCAGCCAGCAAGGAACGTCGCAGTCAGGGGTCCACACGGTGAGCCACAACCTGCCCGCTGTCATCTAAGCGGCCGTGAGTTGTGGATCATCAACCAAGTGGTTCTTGATTGGTTGACTAGTCCATCCTCTTCCTCCCAGATGACATCTGACAACCCCACCAAGAGTCGGTGGGAACCTCAGACACAACACTGTAGTATGGCAATGGCCCCGGGAGCGGTCCAGAGCGGCCGCTCCACCTGTCCTCAGCCCCGCCTCTGTCCCATCCAGTTCCCTCAGCCAGGGAATCTACTAAGTGGTCTGGGCTCAGTCGCACTATATAGCCGAGGGTAATGAACAATTTAGGATGACAGTCCAGCAGCTACTTGGCAGCGAAGAAATGGCCAATACCCACCTTCTTGCAGTAAGGCGGCAAAGTAAAGATGTGGAGAGTGCCATGGGAGTCATGTGGTGAGAGGTCAGCCTCTGCATACCAAGACCTGTGATGAGTACAGTAGTTACGAATAAACACAGAATAAGATGATGATGTAGCCGACCGCACTTGGAGCCGGGTGCGCAAGGGCAATCATCATCGTCAGGAGAATAGGGCTTCAGCTTGCGCTTCTGCAGCGCGCAGCCAGCAAGTGGGTTGTGTGGCCTGAGTCAAGCAGTGTATCAGCAGTGTGAGGTCGGGAGCCAAGCGGCCACGGTTAAACAACCCCTTCGCAGTCAAGAAGTAGCAGGCACAGGGCTCAGCGAGCAGCGGTATTGCGGCGGCAGTAGTCCACTCAGTGCCGGAGCGATGGCTGTAAAATCAGCTACTTCTCGCTGTGTGGCAGTTCTTTGCAAGACACCGTAGTAGAGCCCGAACTATGGGTATATGTAGACATCCTGTGGCAGAAAGTGAAGCGTGGCCAGGGAGCTAACGTTGGAAACCTGCCCTGCCGTCAACACATGCATCGCGTCACCAACCCGGTGGCCTGGGAGACTCTCCTCTATCAGGCTCAGATGTGGTGGCCATCCGTGACGCTGTCATGCAGCGAACAGCGGCCATTGGCACGCATGCCATTTCAGCCCAGTCCAGGCTCCACCCCCACCTCTGCAGAAAAGCAGCTGAGTTACTCTTTGAGCATCCTCTCGCCGGTCCAGATGCTCCTGCTCCTCGCTACTCATTGGCGCTAGCAGTCGTTCATAGAGGCGATTGTAACGAGGACAACAGTATGCGTCCAACCATCCTAAAGGTGCATCAGGCTGACCGTTGCTCCAGTCCAATTGTTGGTACTGCAGTCCCCTCCTTTATCCAAATGGTGGACTCTGCACCATTCAGAGAACTAATGGCTTGTGCCGAGCCGATATGGAGAGGTTCCAAGCCGTAAATTCTTTTCAAAAAGCAGTACAAGCACTTCATAAATATGTAGAACAGAAAGTGGGTCAGTCCTTTGAAGCTTATCGTTTGTTTCCAAGGTACAACGTCAGCGGCGGTACGTCTGGAGCTGTAACGACGGTGCCAGGGCCAGTTACATGTCTTTACCGGCCCACTGTTGAATGTGCTTCCGAGCCCAGCGCACACCAACTAACTTGGACAGGAGAACTGCGCTTTCTCCTCCTACTTTTGTTCAAACTGCTGCTCCTGCGCCAATTTCCGCCTCCGTCCTCCTCCAACACCACCACCATCTCAGCCTCCACAAGACTGCTCCATCATACCACAATGTGTAGGTCACTAGCGGTGTCACGCAGTCTACACCTAGCTTGCCTCGGCGAACGAAGTCACACAGGGGAGGAACTGCTCCCGCTTCATGCAGCAAGAATCGATGTGTGGCTTGTTCTCCGCGCCAACTGCAGAATCGGAAAACCATGGTGACTGGACAAATGGAGTAACATTGTGTCCGCGCTGCAGCACCGAGGAGGGGATGGTCCATGCGCCCTGCATGGCGCACGAGTTCATATCTGGTTGTAAAAAGTTTCCTGAAGTCTCCGACCGATCTTCAGAACATTCTGAAAATGGCCAGGAAACTAGTGCACGCACTTTATCCATTCGTACAAAGCCATGAACACCCTACCTCGAGTTATGCAGCGGCAGAACGCTCCCCCCCCAACACCTCTGATATCGTGTTTTCCACCCGCTGAATCTCCATCCTGCAAATGTTGTGACCACAGAATGGTACAGAGAAAAGGCCATTAACGATTTTTTGATGATCAGGCAGACAGAAGGTACTCCCCTGTGTAGACATTTGATGTCATCCAGAGGCATCTCATGTCCGTGGACACCTGCCTTTGTTGAGGGCCATTCGAGGTGGCACCGTTTATTTGTCAGTCGCCAGGACTAAGGAATGATAACGTCCATTCCACTGCTTCATGTCCTGGAACAGATGCTGAAAAAATCTGTCTGGGCAGGGACTTGGAGATGTGGCTACTACATCTCAGTGTCCACATGAGTCCGGTGTGGACCTGAAATGGAGGAGGAGGAGGAGAAGGACATTGGAGCAGGAAGCATTGTACTTGGGTGAAATGATGGATTTCTAACCAGAGTGACACAAGAGAGGAGGAGCAGGAGCAAGACTGGAGGAGTGGATGGAGATGAGGAAGTACGATGCATGCATGACTCCCAAGCACCGTGGCATTATACAGTGGAAATGGAGGCAGGGAGCCCCCTCTAGTCACTTGTGCATATGTCCGCAGCATGCTTATTTGCCTGGCTAGTGACAGCCGAATAGTCACGCATTCCCACGGCAGAGGGATGACTTCCTGGCTCTCCACCTATTGGAGCCCGCGGCTACCCGTCCAAATGGGATAGCCTTTTTCCCATCTATTGAGATGGAAGACAAACTCAAATACTAAGGTAAATCCACCCGTAATCAGTTGGCCGCCTGCCTATCGTGCCTTCTCGTCCCCTCCTCTGACAGGTCTGACCGGGGGGGTTCCTCAGCGCACACGTACTACTGCCCGCGCTGCTGGGGAAGGTGGGGGGGGAGTAGCAGGTACAGCTCCATCAGCAGAACCAAAGTCAGGAGTCACAAATCGACAGCTCTTCACGCCGCCTAGTGAGGATGAGGCAGTCATCCAGTCAGCAGCAGCAGCAGGACATGGAGCCATTCCCTGAACCAACAGGTTTGTGCCTACTTATGGACAGCACTCCTGGCCCACCCCTCAGTTATAAGAATCCGCTGGACCTATGGGCAGCAAACCTGGGAGTGTGTGGCCGCAACTTGCCGAGTTGCAGTGGAGACGCTGTCCTGCCCGGTCCCCAGTAGTTTGGCATTCAGAGCGTGGTGTATCAGTGCGGCGGGGGCCATCGTATACCCCAAGAGAACCCGCTTTCCACGGGAAATGTTAACGACTGACCTTTGTCAAGATGAATCAGGGCGTTGATCGGCCAGGATTTCCAACACACAATGCCCCTTTGGCGTCAGTCCTGGGTCAAACTACCTGCCTCAGCCACTATTCTGATGCCGCACGACCCGCCTGATGCATCAACAATCCTGCTGATAGTTTTCTCATCTGCCTACACCGTCTTTACCAGGATTCTGGTTCATTGCCAAAACCCACCTCACACTCTGTCATTGTGCCGACTCTATGTGCTCATGCCTGCTGCTGCTGTTTCTGTTGCCCGAGTGGACATCCACAACTGTGTCATTGTTGTCCACCCCCCACCCAAACACTGCGGCCTGGTACTGTTTTGCCGCCAGTCCAGAAATGGACATTGTGCCACTCCTCTGACCTCATCTGTTGCACAACTTGTCATCACCTTTCCACTCTCTGTCATTTTGCACATGCCTGACCTCATGGTAGCTTCTGCCCGCCGTGACCTCCGCTCTCAGTCCATTGTGCCGCTCTGTGCCAAATACTATTTTGCCACCTGCAGAATGTTCATTTGCCACTCTCTGTGACCTCAGCTGATGCTGTGACTCCTGTCGTGCCCTCCACACTGTGTCATTGTGCCACTGTTGACCTCATGCTCTCCCGTGGTGCTCCCGTGCCTCCACACTGTGGCCTTCTCCTTTTTTTTCCCAACCTCCAAAATTTGTCATTGGCCTCGCCTCATGTGTGATGTGGTGCTCCCGTCCCC
This sequence comes from Phyllomedusa bahiana, assembly GCA_025379985.1. Lineage (NCBI taxonomy): Eukaryota > Metazoa > Chordata > Amphibia > Anura > Hylidae > Phyllomedusa > Phyllomedusa bahiana. Next base: position 78,754 of record JAODAL010015456.1, read on the forward strand.
TCCCCTGGTCATTGTGCCACTGTCTGACCTTATGCTGTGTGTTGCTCCTGCCGGCCCTCCACACTGTGTATTGTACCACTCTTTGGCCTACTCCTTTTTTGCCGCTCCAGAATTTGTCTTGGCCACTCCCCTGCCTCATGCTGCTGCCACCGTGCCCTCCAACTGTTCATTGTCCCACCTGCGGCCGGGGGTACGTTTTGCCCTCCGAATGTCTTTGCACTTTCTGCCTCTGCTGCTGTGGCGCCGCCGTCCCCTCCAACTCGTCATATGTTCCCACCTGAGCCTCAGTTTTTTTTTTTCCAGCTTTGCTGCCATGATTTTTTCAGGCTACGTCCGCTTCATTTTTTGGTCAGTTTTGCCCCCAAAATGCCCGGGGCTTTTTATAGTGAAGCGATTCTAAAAGGGGCGGCGTCTGGCGTGTCATACTAAAACCCCAACATTGTATAAGAAAAAACCAAGCTCCCCTGCATTTTAAAGCATGGCCAACGTTTACAGCACCCTGCGGCTCTGGGCCCCTGGAAATAGCTTTTTTTTAACGTGATTCTCCAAAGAAATTTGGGACCAAACGAATTTTGTGGGAAAAAAATTCGGCGAGTGCCCAACCAAATTTTTTGAGAAATTCGCCCATCTCTAATTATTAGTAAAAAGTAAAAAGCAAAAGCGCCAATATAAGAGAGAGCGCTGAAAAAATGCAAGGGATTTCTGCCTATTTCCCCCAAACTTAAAATTCCAAATTATATATAGAAACAAATAAACCCCCAGCCTAATCTTCTATATTTTTCTCCCAACAAATGAGCAACTTTCCAGAAAAAAAAAAAACCCCAAAAAAACCACTGTGATTGAAGAAATGGTGAACACCTGATCCAGGGGTTAGTCCACAATCAGCTCTTCTACCCAATCAACTCCTTTATCTAACAATAAAGGTCTTATAAAAACACTTTTAAAACACCAAAAAATTTCAAGAACTCTTGAACGTACCTAAAATCTTTCCATAAAATTGATCCGATCGTATTTTACCCACAGCGATCCCTTTTACGCCCCCAAAAAAGTAAGGAATGGAACTTCGTGTTAAAATTTAACCCAAGCGCCCCGGCCCGGCCCGCGTCGATGTCCAACACGAAAAAAAATTTAAAGGGCCTAAGGTGACTTTCACTAGATATAGAGGCTGTCCAATATAAAAGTACCAAGCTTTTTGGGAAAAATCACGGCTTCCCTTCATCAGGGCTGCTTTGGAATTCCCAAAGCTGCAAAAACTACCACCCCTTTCTTTCTGTCAGTTTAGATGAAAGCGATTGATGAAAATTTAAAAAAATTTTTTAATTTTTTAAAAAAATATAAAAAAAATTTTAAAAACTTTTTTTTAAAATTTTCTACACCCTTATAAAACCCTTTTAAAAGAATAAATCCCAAAAGAACAATAATAAAAATAGTGTAACCCTAAATAAACCCTTAAAAATATACATATTTGCAAGACCATCATGCATTTGTTCCTTTTTTAAAAATGAAATATTTAATGTCCAACAAAAGGGCCTTTTTGGTCCCTGAGTTTTTAAAATTAAAAATCCTTTTTGTTTCTATCCTAGACATCTTCCCAAAAAACCCCTTTCCCCACCTAATTTAAATTGTTAAATTCCAAAAAATTTTACTTTTTTTGGGATTTCTCATGCAGGTGATAAAAAATTTTGGGAAGGGGTTTTGTCCAAAAAATACCCTCTCTAAATGTTTAAAAATGTTCTCTAAACGAACTTTAAAAGGATTTTTTGTCCACCTATATACTTTTTTTCAATGGGCTTTTATCGCATATATTACATATTTGGTTTAAATTGTAATATGATTTTTAATTTCAAAACTTCAGAAGTAGTTCCTTACAAAAAATTTAAAGTTTTACTTTTTTTACATGGAAAGTCGGCTTGCATAACAATGCCCTTGGTAAAAAGGACCTTTTTTTATGGTTTTTTCCCAAACCCAGGTAGCCCTGTGTCAATACCATTACTCCCGGGTGTTTAACAAAGGGTTTTTGACCATTTTTTTTTAACCGTAGGTGCTTAAAATTCCCCTAAATTCCTTGTTTTTCTTAAAAAAATTAGGATTTTTTGGGACAAAAATTCCCAATTTTTTATCCTGTTTTAAAAAAACCAATGTTTATAAATTATGTTTTTAAAAATTTTGTAATGATATGAAATGATATAATGGGATTTTTGGTATTTGTTGTTCTTTTATATTCTCCTCCTCTATAGTATTTTATATTCCTCTTTAATTTTTTTGTTTATTTAAAAGTACTTCTTGCGGGATCTTCTTATTTTTTCCCTTGTTGCTTCTAAACCCCTTTATTGTATTCTCTCTTAAAAAATTGGGGCATAATTTTCTGCTTCTTCCTCATAGTCTCTCGTTTGTACAGTTCCGTTTAATTTTTCAAAAAATTTCCCTTTGGTTTTGTTTGAGAGCCCTCTAGATAAAATGGGAGCTATTGTTGGATTTAAAAAAATATTTGTATCCGTCCCTTTTTTTCCCATAGCTCTTATTTGTATAAATTTTTGGCAATAAAAAAAATTTTTATCCCGAAAATTTCTGCTTTTTTTCTAAAATTTATAGTTAAATGTAAGGAAAAAGTTTTTTTTAATTTCATTTTAAAAACATATTTAATGAAACTAAAGATCCTTTAATATCAATAGCACATCGTCATGAACTTTTTTCCCGGTATTTTCGTTTCTTAACTTACCTTCTGGTAGATCATAGACTCCTCCTATTATAAATTGTACTGTTTGTCGAAAACATATGAAACTATTTCCCACTCCTGCATATCTAATGGTTACCAAAATCCCTGCCTCATTTTATGAACTTTTAGCCTCTGGTACAAAATCTGGTCTAATACTCTCCAGTGATGCGATTTCCCATGTCTCTCATTCTATACTAAACAGTTTTCAATTGACGCAAATGTTCTTTCCTTCTCCCCACGTTTTAATCCTTTTCTTTAATTCCATTTTTTTTGGAAAAAGCTTTTGTACTTGCAAAATTTTGTAATTTTTGGGCTTTTTGTGTATTTTTTAAAGACCCTTTTGTTGGAGTTACGGAGTTGATTAGGGTAGAAGGCATTGTGACTAACCACGGGTCAGGGTTCACCTTTGTTCAATCAAAAGTGATGTTTAGCTATTTTATTTTCTGGAAAATTGCTACATTTGTTGGGAGCATATAGAAGAGTTAGCCTGGTGTCATTTTTTTTCTTATATAATTGGTAATTTTTAAATTTGGAAAAGGCAGGTAAACCCTTGACATTTTTTTAGCAGCTCTCTTTATTTTGGGGCTTGTGCTTTTTTACTTTTTACTAATTGATTTTAGGAATCTCTGATAAGTATTTAAGCAGCCGATATTTCATGTCGCTTTTGATTTATGGCAGGACCGTAAAAGTCGGGTAGCAATGTTCAAAATTTTTTTCAAATGAACAAAGATGGAATTAAAGAAGGATTATAACGTAGGAGTGGGGGAAAAAACATTTGGTCAACTTGAAAATGTTAGCATAAAATGAGGACTTATGGGGAAAACGTCACTGAGAGTTTTCTAGACCATGATGTTGTACCTAGAGGTTAAAAGTTCATAAAAAAAGATGGCAGGGGTTTTGGTAACACATTAGATATGTAGGAAATGGGATAATATGTTTCATTGTTTTCGTACAAACGTACAATTTTGATAGAAAAAAAGAAGGGCTAATCTAATTAACATCAATAAAGATATACTTAAACTTTTGAAAAATTTAAAAAATTTAAAGGGAAAAAAAAATAGAAAACTTAAGTAATGTGTCAAATCACGGAAAAACAAAAAAGGGAAAGGGAAAATTTTTGATAAAAAAATTTTAAAAAATTTCAGCGAATAATTTACTTTTAGTATGGGTAAAGTTTGAATGGAGAAAAAAATACTCTAATTTAAACTATCGATTTTTGGGGCACTAATAAATTACAGTATCCAATAAAATCCTTTACACAATCCAATTCCCCAACCTTGACCTTGGGAACCCATTGAAATTAGGAGAAACTATAGTCCCATATCTCCAAAATTTGGTCAAAAATTTAAAACAAAGGGAACTTGAAACAAATGTTTTTAAAAGATATTTCAATTTAAAAACCCCATATAGAAATTTTAATCCCCTAACACCCCCGGCCACTTTTTAGGTACACCATGCTAGTAACGGGGGTTTGGGCCCCCTTTTTGCCTTCAGAAAAATGCCCCAATTCTTTTGGCAAGATTCCACAAGGGGTTTTTTTAACGATGCTCAATTGGGAAACCAAAAGGGGCCCAAAGAGTGCCAAGAAAAAATTCCCCACACCCTGAACCACCCCCCCCCTAACCCTTGATACAAGGCAGGTGGATCCTCTTTTTATGTTGTTGACGCCAAATTTGACCCTCCTCCGAATGTCCGCAGCAGAAATCGAGATCACAGACCAGGGAACTTTTTTCCAATCTTTTACTGTCCCAAATTTTGTTCCTTGGGAAATTGGACCTCAGTTTCCGTTCTTGCTGAAAGGAGTGGACCCGGTGTGGTCTCTGCTGCTTTAGCCCATCTGCCTCAAAGTTTGCCGTCTGTGCGTTTTAGTGCTCTTTTTTGCCTACCTTGGTTGTATCGGGTGGCTATTTTGGGCACTGTTTTCCTTTCTATCAGCTCGAACCGTTGCCCATTCTCCTTTTCCTCTGGCATCAACAAGGCATTCCGCCCCAGGACTGCCCCCCTGGGTGTTTTTTCTTTTTTGGCCATTCTCTGTAAACCCTAGAGATGGTTGTGCGTGAAAAACCCCGGGATCAGCATTTCTGAAATACTCAGACCAGCCCCCTGGCACCAACAACCATGCCACGTTCAAAGGCACTCAAACACCTTTTTCCCCATACTGATGCTTTGGTTTGAAATGCAGGAGATTGTCTTGACCATGTTTCATGCCTAAATGCATGAGTTCCGCCAGTGATTTGGCTGATTAGAATTAAGTGTTAAAGGGTTGGACAGGGTTTTACCTAAAAAAGTCGCGGTGAGTGTAGAACTATGAATAACTGTGTTATATTTTCAGAAAAAAGAGGAAATTTACGAAATTGATATTCCAATACA
>JAODAL010015457.1:0-83827 GCA_025379985.1 Phyllomedusa bahiana
GGAAATGGGGCTCAGATGGGGTTTCCATCCTCCGCCGCAGCACAGCACCATGGCACGCATCCCATTGCACCAGTCAAGGTTCAACCACCTCTCAGAAGGAGCGTTTTTCTTTTGACAACATCCCCCCGGCCCCCAGATCCCTCTCCCGCTACTCATGGGCCAGCATTTTCAGGAGGCTTTTTGCAAGAGACAACATATCGTCCAAACCCCAACCAAAGGTGCAGCCTGACCGGGGCTCCTGCCCAAAGTTTTGGTACGCAGTCCCCCCTTTTCCAAAGTTTGGACCGCACCTTTCAGAGAACTAAGGCTTGTCCCAAACCGAGAGGAGATTCCAAGCCGAATTTCTTTTCCAAAAAGGATACCCAGCACTTCTAAATATTAAAACAGAAAGTGGGCCTCCCTTGGCTTTTGGGTTTTTTTTCCAAAGTGCACGCAGCACGGACTTCGGACTGAAACACATCGGGGCCATACTTTCCCTTTACGACTCACGGGGTAATGTGCTTCCTGCCCACCCACCCCAACAACTGGACAGGAAACCGCTTTCTCCTCCACTTGTCAAACGCGGCCCTGCCCCAAAAGCCCCGCCTCCTTCCTCCACCCCACCACCACTCAGCCCCACAATACGCTCCACATACCACAGTTAGGGCAAACGTGACCATTTCTACACCGGCTTGCCTGGGCGAACAAATCACACAGGGGAGGAACGCTCCGCGCATGCGCAAGAAATCGATGTGGGGCTTCTCCCGCCAACTGCCAAATTGGAACCATGGTGAGGGACAAGGGGGGAACATGGTCCGCGCTGTACCGAGGGGAGGGTCCAAAGCGCCCGCTGGCCACTGTACCTTTGGGATGGATCCCCGGACCCCGCAAGCGATGGTATTAAAGCCACCCCGGGGGGGAAAGGGGAAACAAAGTAGCCCCGGTTTTCACCAGAGCCCCCGCAAAGCGGGATGGACTTCTGCGGCTTAGGCCCAGGGCGTCCCCCAGACGGGATTGCTGGGGGGCGGCCATCGGGGGCAGTCATAGTCCGAAAAACGAAGTCGTGGGCGGGCAGAAGGCAGGGCAGGGCAAGGTCGGTCGGGGACAGGCGAAGGTCAGGGCAGCGGCAGAGGTTCGGAGTGGGGTAACTGCGAGAGGCGGTACAGGGAAAGAAGGAAAATTTAAAGGAACGTTTTTCTCATGCCGGGAAACGTGATCCACAGGGAATGACGTGGGGCACACTAATAGGAACAGCGCCCGAAAAACCCAAAAATACCGCGCCCCCCCCCCTTTTAAAAATCACGGGGGACAAAAGCGCGCCCCAAAGGGCGCGAAATGCGAAACCCGCCGGCAGGGAGAGCCGACGGGAGCGAGGCCAGGGAGTGGAGGGAAATTTGGGGCCCCACCCGGGACCCGTTAGGGAACGCGGGAGCACCCGCCTTGCCCGGGACCGGGCGCAACCCTTCAGTACCCCCCCAAGGGCCCCCCACCTCTTAGGCGCAAAAAAAACGAGGATGAGATCCCATTCAGGATTTTAAATTTCGGGCTCCCAGGACTCCCTGGGGTCCAAGCCCCTCCATCCACGGAAAGAAACTCTTCCTCACCGTTTCCATAGCCAAAAGTCCTTTACCTCGAAGATTTTCAGTGGATTCCTACTGGGGAAGGCCACTTTCTTCCGAAGAACCTTTTTTCAGAACCAGGGGGTTAAGGGGGGATGAAATGCGTTGTGGATACGGAGAGATGGGGGCAAACAAAGCTTGTATGTCACGGGGTTCAACTGTCGAAAAACCCTTAAAAGGGTCCGGAAGGGGGGGCCCAATTTAAGACAGGGGACTTAAGCCTAGATTTCATACGGGAAAGGGCCCGAATAAGACATCGGGGTCCCGCCAGATGGCCTTGAATCCCGAACCGGTCTTTGACAGGGCACATCTGACAGGAGGCAGGGGGGGAGGGGTGGGGGCCAATGACTACAAAAACGGAGACCCGGGCAGCTTCCAGTCCCGAGGTTAAAACCAAATTCACCCACGGGAGCACTCGGTCCATTGTCCTGACGCCGGCACACAAATGGCGCGGGTATTCTCCCAAAATCGGTTCCCTCCCCCCGCCCATTGACTGAGGGTGGTTTGCCGATGAAAAGCCAACTTGACTTGCAGAGGGGGAGCACAAGCAGGGCAAAATCGGAAACAAATTGAACACCGCTTTCGAACAAGGGTGTTGGGGGGATCCAGAAGCCAAGAATGCCGGAAAAAAAATTTACCAATTGTGGGGCAACGGCAGGCCGGGGAAACACAAAGTGGAAAAATTTTGAGAACCGGTCCGTCACGACCCAGAACTGATTCCCAAGGAACGGAAAGGTCTGTGACAAGTCCATAGCATTGCGCCAAAGGGTTTTTTCCCGGGCACGGGCACGGAGCAAGAGCCCCGCGGGCCTGTGGCGGGGGACCTTTTCCGAGCACAATACACAACGAGGTGAAGCCTTGAAAAACCCCTGTGCTAAGTGGGCCACCAGTATCCCCAGATCAAAGCAAAAGATTTTCCGCTCCGGATGACCAACCAAAAAGGAGCTATCCCCCACTCCAAATTTTTCCCCTGAGTGCCACCACGAAATCTTGCCCTAGAATTTTTTTGGAGACCTGCGGGAGCCACGTGAACTGACCTTTCGGGGGATATGAGTGTTTTTGACACGGTTTCTTCCCCCGCCACGCCCCGGGGCACAGAGAGGGCATCAGCCTTGATTTTTTTTCTCACAGGCCAAAATGATACGAAAATCAAACCAAAAAAAAAAAGAGCCCCCGGGGTTGGCGAGGGTTAAGACGTGGGCCGTCTGAAGGTACAAAAAATTTTTTGGTCTGTAAAGATTTGTTTGGGTGACAACCCCCCTCCAGCAATTCGCCACCCTCTGGGGCTAACTTGATGGCCAAGATTTCCCCAGCCCCCCAAGGCATAGTTCCACTCACTGGCAAAAGGTCTTAAGGAAAACCCCATGTGCGAATTTTCCCTTTTGCAACTTCTCTGTGTAGGACCGCCCCCCCACCCCACGGAAGAGGCCCCCACCTCCAAAGAGAAGGGCCCTCCGGAACGGGCCACCAAGACGGGAGCAGGGAGAAGGCCGTTTAGATCCACAAACGCCTTCTCAGCCCCCGGGGAGGCCAACACTGGGTTCGCTTCTTCCTATAAGGCCACGATAGAGCCCCAAGGGGAGAAGGGGGAAAATAAATTCCCAGAAAAATAATTTGCGAAGCCCAGAACGCTGTATGCCCGAAGACCACAGGAGGGGCCATTGAGCACCGCAAGAGTTTTGCCGGGCCCATCTTTACCCCCTTGCCGGACTATTACGAGAAAGGGGGCGGTCCGAGGGAAAAACTTTTCTCCAGCTTGGCGACGTGGTTGCTCGCAGATGTTGAAAACCCTGGCGTATTTGGGCCCCCGGGGAGTCGAAGATCAGGGAGAAAATCAGGATGCTCTAGGCACATGACGCAGGGTAAAGGATCCCGGAAGACATCGTTGACGAGTTTTTGGGAAAAACCCGGGAGGTTAAAAGAGCCCAAAGGGCATCACGAGGTACCAAAATGTCCATCCGGGTATTGAATGCCGCTTCCCTCGCCCCCCCCCCGAATTCTGCGATTTTTATGGGCCCCTCGCAACCCAATTTGGAAAACATTACCCCCCTGAGACGGTCAAACAGCTTCCCAGAATCAGGGGAGAGGGTAGCGGTTTTTAAAGGGTATCTTTTTAGACCCCGTAGTCTAACAGGGGCGGGGGGAACCACCTTCTTCGCACGAAAAAAAAACCCGGCTCCGGGGCTGGGGAGGAGGTCTTACAATAAATCCTTCTGGCAGGTTCCCCCGAATGACCCGACAGGGCCGGGGTCTCTGGCACGACAGCGGAACCCCCCCCGGGGGGCTGGTTCCGGGAGGGGGCCCAAAGGAAAAACGTAAAGCCAATGGGGGCACGAAGGGCCTTTTTCCGAGAAACACCCCAAAATTTCCCTTTTTACTTCCCTCGCCGGCGGGCCTGGAAAAGGGCTTTACAAGCGGAGACGGGAAGTGGTGGGCACGGCGGGGTACCTCCAAGAAATGTTTTGGCATTCCGGTCCCCAACGCAGGGCTTTTCCTTCTCCAAACAAGCTAGGGGGGGTGACTTGCAGCCAGGGGAAGCCCCCCAAGAGGGGTCGCGAGGAAGCACGGGACCGGGAAACCCGGGAAACCCGATCTTCCCTTTGAGCCCCCACACGGATTCACTGGCCGGGTTTTAAATACTGGATGGGGTCACGAGGGGCCCCACGACCGAAAAATAAGCAAGGGTTTTTTCCACCAAAAACAGTAGCGGAACTTACCAATGAGCAAGAAGCGTTCCCGGCAGAGCCGAACCGGGGGGCAGAACTCCGGAACGAGACCAATCAGTAGTCCACCTCCCCCGGCACATCAGACGTGGGGAGGGGGAAACTCACCTAGGACCGCCCCCCCTACGGACCTAGGGTACTTTTTCCCGGGGGGGGGGGGGGCCTGGGGACGAGTGGGCAGCTTCTCGGAAATGGTCCGGGGGGGCGCAGTAGGACTACTTTCGTTCGGCGACGGGTTCACTCCTGCTCCATAACTGGGCCCCGGCCACTTGCAGGTTCCACCCAGAGGGGTTGAGGGGGAAACAATGGAGAGCGAAAAAAACCGGCCAGTAAAACCCCGACGGGGGGGGGGCAGATCCCTTTCCCGACCAGCTCTTCCGCCCCTCGCAACCCATATCAATCCAGTTTTCTACAGATTATTTTACTAGGGAGGACGGGGGGGGGCCCCTTCTGCCAAAACGTCCTTTACCCCCCTGGGCAGCCCCCTTTTTTAAATGGCACGAGGGCGGGATCATTTCCACATGAGCCCGAAGCCCGGTACGGAACTGTACCACATAGTCAAACCCCAAGGATCGCCTTGACAAGGCCAAAGGGCGGTCCACAAGGAAGCACGCGCCGGGTCCCTCAAGATGGTGGGAATTCCGGAAAGGGCGTAGAACCGCATCACAGGGCATTCCTGTCCCAGAGGGGATCGCCCCAAACCCCGGGGGCCTTCCCAAAAAGTAGGCCCCCACCCTGAACCACCTTAACCCTCCAAGGGAAACTGATCCGCCATCATTTATGGGCATGACATGGGGAAAGAAACCCCGGCAGAGCTTGGATCCCCGGCAAACTGATGGGTAAGGGGAGCCCAAGCTTTTGGGGCCCCCCCGGTAGCCAATGGAACGGGGTGACGAACGGAGTCACCGACGGGGCCAAAAGGTGAGACGTTTCGGGATGCAGGAGCTGACGTATCATGGCGAGACGGCCCAACGCGTGCTGTTGTCTTTCTGCACTGGGGGCAACCAACGCGTAAACCCATGCTGGCGGGGCACCTGGGGATCCATGGGGGAATCAACTGTGATTGTGGGGATGGACCCTGGACCACCGCAAGCATGGGGTTAAGCCAAAGCCAGGGGAACGGAAAATTTAAATACCCCCTTTTCACCAGACCCGCCGCAAAGCGTGTGGACTTTCGCGGGGTGAGGCACCAGTCGTCCCCCCTGACGGACTTTTTTGCGGGTGGCGGCCCGATGCAGCTGGTCAGAATCGAGTCCGAGAATCGTAGTCGTGGGCAGGCAAAGGTCAGGGCAGGCGGAAATGGTTCATTGTCGTGGACAGGCAGAAGGTCAGGGCAGGCGGCAGAGGTTCGGAGTCGGGTAACGTAGAGAGAGGTCTGGTAAAACCGGTAAAGCAGGAATAAAACTTAAGGAACGCTTTCTCTAGGGCTCGGGGCAACAAAGATCCAGCAGGGAAGTGACGTGGGTGCAACACTTATATGGAACAGGCCCGGAAATTTTACCCAATTACTGGCCCCCGTCCCTTTAAATTCACATGGACGACCCGCGCGGCGCGCCAGGGGGCTCGCTTGCGCATTCCGGCGGGCAGGGGATGAGGACCGGACGGGAGCGAGGCCAGGTGACTGGATGGAACGGGTGGCGCCGCGGCCGGCCGTGCGGCCCGGGGCCGGTCCCCAGTCCACGCCGGGGACCCGTTATGGGGAACGTGGGTGCGACCGCGGTCCGTGGCCCTGACCGCGGCGCAACCCGTTACACGCACGTGTTCAATCTGGTTGTGAAAAGGTTCCTGAAGTCTTCCACAGATCTTCCACAGAAGATTCTGAAAATGGCCAGGAAGCTTTTCATACACATTTACCATTCGTACAAAGCCAGAACAACCTATCGAGTTGCAGCGCAGTTTGGCCTCCCCAACACACTTTGATATGCAATGTTTCCCACCGTTGGAATTCCAGCTTGCACATGTTGGACCGACTGAAATGCACAGAGAAAGGCCATTGACGATTTTTTGATGATCAAGGGCGGACGGGGTACTCCTTGTGTAATTTTAAATTCAGACAGTGGCAGCTCATGCGTGACCCTGCGTTTGTTGAGGCACGTTATTTTGTCAGTCGCCAGGACTACGGGATGAATAACGTCATTCCACTGCTTCATGCCTGGAACAGATGCTGAAAAATCTGTCTGGGGCAGGGCACTGGAGATGTGGCCGACTACATCTCGGGGCCACAAGATCCGCTGGGGATTTGAAATGGAGGAGGAGGAGGACATTGGAGCAGAAGCATTGTCCTGGTGAAATGAGTGGAATTTTCTACCAGGTACAAGAGAGGAGGAGCAGGAGCAGCTGGAGGAGGTAGTTGGAGATGAGGAAGACGAGGCAGATGACCCGCAAGCACCGTGGCAGTATATAGTGGAGATGGAGGCAGGGAGCCCCTCGGAGTCACTTGTGCAGATGGCCCGCCGCATGCTGATTTGCCTGGCTAGTGACAGCCGAATAGTCAAACATCCGGGAGAGGATGACCCTTTTCGCTCTCCACCCTATTGGACCCTCGCTACCGGTCCAAAATGGGAGCCTTTTTCCCAGCTATTGAGAGGGAGGACAAACTCAAATACTATAGAGAAATCCTCCGTAGTCAGTTGGCCGCTGCCTATGTGTGGCATCGTCCCTCCTCTGACAGGTCTGACCGGGGGTTCCTCAGCGCTCACGTACTACTGCCGCTGCTGCTGGTGGAAGGTGGGGGGGGTAGGAGCAGTACCAGCTCCATCAGCAGCAACCTAAGTCTGGAGTCACTGATGAGCAGCTTCCTTCACCCGCCTAGTGAGGAGGGCAGTCGCCAGCAGCAGCAGGACCTGGAGCAGTCCCTGAAACAACAGGTGGTGGCCTACATGGACAGCACTCTGCCACCCCAGTTAGAAGTTCCACTGGACTACTGGGCAGCCAAACTGGATGTGTGGCCGCAACTTGCCGAGTTTGCAGTGGAGAAGCTGTCCTGCCCGGCCAGTAGTGTGGCATCACAGCGGGTGTTCAGTGCGGCGGGGGCCATCGTTACCCCAAGGAGAACCCGCTTGTCCACGGGAAATGTGGAGCGACTGACCTATGTCAAGATGAATCAGGCGTGGATCGGCCAGGATTTCCACACACCAATGACTTAGGCGTCAGTCTGGGCTCAAACTACCTGCCTCAGCCACTATTCTGATGCTGCCACCCGCCTGATGCCACACATCTGCTGACAGTTTCTCCATCTGCCTACCACCATCTTTACCAGGGACTGGTATTGCCACCCACCTCAACAGTCTGTCATTGTGCCACTCTATGACCTCATGCTGCTGCTGCTGTTGCTGGTGCCGTGACATCCACACTGTGTCATTGTGCCACTCTCTGACCTCATGCTGCTGCTGCTGTTGCTGGTGCCGTGACATCCACACTGTGTCATTGTGCCACTCTCTGACCTCATGCTGCTGCTGCTGTTGTTGCTGCTGTGGTCACCTACACACTGTGTCATTGTGCCACTGCCTGACCTCATGCTGCTGCTACCGTGCCCTCCACACGGTGTCATTGTGCCACTCTGTGGCCTACTACTGTTTTGCCACCTCCAGAATGTCATTGTGACACTGCCTGACCTCACGCTGCTGCTGTGGCTGCTGTCGGGACCTCCACTCTCCGTCCTTGTGCCTCTCCGTGGCCTTCTACTGTTTTTGCCACATCCAGAATGTCATTGTGCCACTGTCTGACCTCATGCTGCTGCTGCCGTGACCTACACACTGTATCTTTGTGCCACTGACTGACCTCATGCTGCTGCTGTGGCTGGTGCCATGACCTACACACTGTCATTGTGCCACTGTCTGACCTCATGCTGCTGCTGTTGCTGCTGCCGAGACCTAAACACTGTGTCATTGTCCCACTCTGTGGCCTACTCCTGTTATTGCCACCTCCAGAATGTCATTGTTCCACTGTCTGACCTCATGCTGCTGCTGCCGTGACCTAAACACTGTGTCTTTGTGCCACTGTCTGACCTCATGCTGCTGCTGTGGCTGCTGCCATGACCTACACACTCTGTCATTGTGCCACTGTCTGACCTCATGCTGCTGCTGTGGCTGCTGCTGTGACTTACACACTCTGTCATTGTGCCACTGTCTGACCTCATGCTGCTGCTGTGGCTGCTGCCATGACCTACACACTCTGTCATTGTGCCACTCTGTGTACTACTCCTTTTTTTGCCATCTCTAGAATGTCATTGTGCCACTGTCTGACCTCATGCTGCTGCTGCCGTGACCTACACACTGTGTCATTGTCCCACTCTGTGGCCTACTCCTGTTTTTGTCACCTCCAGAATGTCATTGTGCCACTGTCTGACCTCATGCTGCTGCTGTGGCTGCTGCCGTGACCTACACACTCTGTCATTGTGCCACTGTCTGACCTCATGCTGCTGCTGTGGCTTCTGCCGTGACCTACGCACTCTGTCATTGTCCCACTGTCTGACATCATGCTGCTGCTGTGGCTGCTGCCATGACCTACACACTGTGTCATTGTGCCACTCTGTGGCCTACTCCTTTTTTTGCCATCTCTAGAATGTCATTGTGCCACTGTCTGACCTCATGCTGCTACTGCCGTGACCTACACACTGTGTCATTGTCCCACTCTGTGGCCTACTCCTGTTTTTGTCACCTCCAGAATGTCATTGTGCCACTGTCTGACCTCATGCTGCTGCTGTGACTGCTGCCATGACCTACACACTGTGTCATTGTGCCACTCTGTGGCCTACTCCTTTTTTTGCCACCTCTAAAATGTCATTGTTCCACTGTCTGACCTCATGCTGCTGCTGCTGTTGATGCCGTCAACTCCACACTGTGTCATTGTGCCACTCTTTGGCCTACTCCTGGTTTTGTCACCTCCAGAATGTCATTGTGCCACTGTCTGACCTCATGCTGCTGTGGCTGCCGCCGTCACCTCCACACTCTGTCACTAATGTTGCCACCTGAGCCCTCAGCTTGTTTTTTTTTCCAGCTGTCGCTGCCATGACTTTATCAGGCTACTTTCCCCTTCAGCTTTTTGGTCAGTTTTGCCCTCTTAAGTGCCCAGGGAATTTTATAGTGAAGCGATTCTAAGAGCGGCGGCAGTCATGTGCGTGTCATACTAAAACACAACATTGTATGAAGACCAAACCAAGCTCCCTCTGCATATTTAAGCATGGCACAATGTTCTACAGCACCCTACAGGCTCTGTGCAGCCTGGAAATAGCTGTTTTTTAATGTGATTCGTCCCAAAGTAATTCGGAACGAAGTTATTTTTGTCGGGAAATTCGGCGAAGTCACCGAATTGAATTTTTGAGAAATTCGCCCATCTCTAAACATAATACAGCTTTACACCCAGGACCAGTGCCATGGATTCTCATACCCTCAGACCAAGCCACAGAGTACGGCGGGAGGAGAAAGAAATAGTATCTCCTGAAGTGACACCTCAGTGCACCCAAGTCTGCGGTAAAGGTCTTAGTGGTAAAACTTGTTCCAAAATTTGTCTTGCAGTTTACCCAAGAGGTCACATAGAGAAGGCAGTAAGGCTGTATGCAATTCATGATGATCAAAGCAACAGATCTCTTGCTAACTCAACCTTTTTTGACATCTTTAAGATTAGAGGACAAATATCCTCATATTCACTCAAGACTTGCTCAGGCATCAGCAAAGAGGCAGGGTGAAGAGCTGCTGTCTATCAAATTGAATCCATAAATTGAGAAATATCCCTACCTTTACCTACCTTGTTTGAATGTAGTCAAATTCCCAACAACAGGGGTGAGATTCCTACACCTGAAGCAGCATTGCATCATAGTCATGTGAAAACCGTAGAACATTGCATCGATGCACTAGACCCAGAAGCTAAGATAATACTTCTCCTTGGAGGAGACATTATAAGACTCCACAAGATGAGAAAACAATTAAACGGCCCTCACAATTTCCCATATGCTCAGAAACTTGAAGTAGGGTGGGTCATCATAGACAATGTCTGCCTAGGAAACGTTCACAAACCAACCACTGTGAACTTGCTCTTCACCAACTTATTGGAGAATGGGCGTCTATCCCTTTTCCAATCTTGTCCTAACAAATTCTTCATCAAAGAGAAGCTTACCTTAAACAGAGAACTGTTCCTACCATGAAGACAGAGATCATTTAGGGTGCACAGTCCAAAGGAAGATCATAAGATAGCCCCTTCTATTGAAGATGAAGCTTTTCTAAAGGTAATGGAAAAAGAATTTTTTAAGGCTCAATCAAACTGAATCAAAAACACAGAGATGTTGTCTTCCCAAAAACAGGGACCAGTCATTGCAACGCTTTCCTTCACTCAAGCGCAACTTCCAAAGATGACCAGATATGAAGGAACACTTCTCATTTATGAGCAAGATACTTGCAAATGGTCATGCAGAAGTAGCTGTACCTACCAATCTTCACTGTCTATGACCCTAAAAAACAGAATAAATTTGAGTAGTATTCTACTCCAGCTCACAGCATAACATCCCTTAATGATGTTCTTCTGACAAGACAAGACCTCAATAATACACTCCTTATTGTCCTCATCAGATTTTACAAAGTCCCTATGGCTATTGTTGCGGATATACAGCAAATATTCCATTGTTTCCTAGTTAAAGAAGAAAAGAACATCTTGAGATTCTTCTGGTTTGAAGCTAATGTCCCTACCAAAGACATCACAGAATAGCGCATGAAATTACATATTTTTGTCAACAGTCCATCTCGTGCAGTTGCTATTTATGGACTCATGCTATCGGCTCAAGAAGGTGAGAAAGAATATGGTCAAGATACCAGACAGTTTATTGAAAGAGAATTTTATGTAGATGATAGCCTAAAGTTACTTCCTTTACCAGAAGCTGCAATCAGGCTGCTCAAAAGAACTCAAAGTATGCTTGCTTGGTCAAACCTCAGACTGCATAAGATAGCATCAACATCAACAGCAAAGTTGTCATGGAGGCCTTCCCCACTCAAGATCACGACATGGATTTGAAAGATTTAGACTTGGCAACAGACTTAGTACATATGCAGTGCAGCCTAGGACTCAACTGAGACCTCAAGACTGTCACTCTTACTTTTCAGGTCAACCAAGAGCAAAGGCCCTTCACAAGTCATGGTGTCTTATCTACTGTGAACAGTCTGTGCAGTCCACTTGGCTTCGCAGCACCTGTTATCATCCAAGGTAAGACTCTCCTCAGAGAGTTAACTACAGATACATGTGACTGGAACTCTATACTTTCTCCAGAGAAAGAAGTGCTATGGGAAGCATTGAGAGACTCTTTAAAGATGTTGGCTAACCTACATATATGCTCTCATCCGTCCTGGAGAGAGTCAGTCTAGGAAGCTTTGTATATTCTGCGATGTTTCAATAAAAGCAATCGCTGCAGTGGCTTATCACAGTATGATAGACCTGAAAGACAAGGTCCAGGTTAGCTTTGTAATGGGTAAAGTGAAGCTGACACCACAACCGAAGCCTACCATACTTAGACAAGAGCTTTGTGCTGCTGTTCTAGTAGCAGAACTGCCAGAACTGATTATGTTAGAAATAGATGTGAAACTTGAGGATACAGTGTTTCACACAGACAGCAAAGTAGTGCTGGACTACATTTACAATGAGAATAGATTTTATGTCTATGTAAATAACAAAGTCCAAAGAATTGGAAGGTCGACACAACCTACTCAGGGGTGCTACGTGCCGACAGATCACAACCCCTACACTTGCCACAACAGTTTCAACAAACAGTTTGGGTCTCAACGTTTTAACAAGTTCTCTACGTGGAAGTCTTTGAACCGAGCCATAGCTTGCTTGATTACTATAGCTATAGATCTCAAAGCCAGGCCAACAGAATCAGAGCATTGTAAGGGTTGGCACTATTGTCAAAAGACCTATACAGTGGATGAGCTCATACAAGTAGAGATGCTGTTCTCCATTGTGTTCAACAAGAGACTTATGCACAAGAAGTTGAATGTCTCCAAAACAAAAGAGGTGTTTCTAAATACAGTTCCTTGAAGAGACTTGACCCATTTATAGATGCTAATTGACTGTTGAGAGTTGGAGGACATATCTCAAATGCAAAACTTGGTACAGATGAGTGCAATAATGCTCCCAAACAACCACATTGCATCTTTACTTTTATAACACTATCAGGAACAGACTAAGCACCGAGGACATTTGCAGACTGAGGGAGCTTTGCGTACAGCAGAATTATAGATAGTGTGAGCAAAAAGACTAGGTTGTCTGATTTTTGAATGTAGCACTTTCCAAAAACTCAATGTTATGTTCCATTCACAAAAGATGGCTAATCGTCCTGCATACCAACTCAGTATGAAACCCCCTGTTACCAATGTTGGTCTTGATGTGTTTGGCCCTTGATCTGTTACCACATGAGACACTAGAGGAGGCCATGCTAACAGTAAATGTTTTTCTTACTATTTGACATGAAATCAGAATAAACCTTGACATCACCATGCCTTATTCCACAGTGTGTTTACTCTAGTCAAACAAAGGTCTGTTTATGCAAAGAGCTTTGAGTAGCTACAATGTAGCTGAGTGGTTAACACATCTCTCTTCCAACATAAGGGTCCTAGATTCAAATCCCTGCAGAAACCAAACATGTGGATTTTTTGTCAATACATTTACCTGATTGAGCTTTCTGTTTTTATTTACATTTTTTTGCACTGTTTGATTAATTACTAAGAAGTACAAAGAACAGGAGTAGAATAAAAGCACCTGGGGTTAAATATTTGTTCAGCAGTGAGTGATTGTGTTTTTACTAGGCAGTGAAGAGATTGACAGTAGCTGCCTGAGAGGAAAGGTGATGCCTGAACATGTGAGGCAAGAACTAAGGAGCTCTTGTCATTGATCGTACCCCCTGGAGATGAGTTGTACACTATGGACAACTAAGTTAGCACCTAAAACAAAAATGCTACAGAATTTTTAATAATGATGAATTGAGAAAATGTTTATCATTTAATTTGCAAGTCAATTTTACTAAACCTAATTTTATTAAACCTATTTAAAGTCTGGCTTTAACATAAAAATGAGGAGTTCAAGGGGTATCAATACTTTTGCACACCACTGCATATATGTATATATACATGTGCAAAATAATAGCAATCTCACACCAGTTATGTGTTTAATTACTGTTTTTTATATGAAAACATTATAGAACATGATCATATATCCATGAGTAGGTGTAGCCGAGTAATGAGCAACCAACAGAATCAACAGTCATAACATGCATGCTACTAATTTGGTGTAACTGACACATTTAAGGAGCGGCTCCACTCCTCTACAAACATATCTTCATGGGAGTTTGAAATCTTCTCACAATTTGGATGAGCGTTGTTCTACTACCCTTTGTGGGATAAGAATGTGCGGTAAGCCCAAGAGGCTATGTAATTTTTTATATTTTCTACGTAAAAAGTAAAGTTGATTTTTTAAAAAGATTTATTGTTGCCATAAGTATCTTTTCTCAAGTATTTATGTGGCAGGAATTGGAGATTCCTGAATTGGCAACTGAGAACATACGCTGGTAATAAGGGATTATAAGTATCTTTATATGAAGGAAAAGGAATACTACCATCCATCCATATCATAAAATAACAAGAATGGCAAAGAAGTATCCAATGATAAACTCCATGGAGATAAAAGAAGATATTCAATTATCTGTGAGCACTGCAACAATCAGTTGCCTACATAAAGCCAAACTTTTTGCTTGAAGCCCTTGTAAAGTACCTTTACTGAAAAAATACATATCTTGAAAAGGTTAAAGTTTGTCATAGAACACATTTAACTAAAGAGAAGTGGCTCAACATTCTATGGATAGATAAGAGCAAGAATATTCTTATTGGGTCTAAAGGCCACAGACCATTTGCCAGACAATCAATAAACACTGAATTCAAGCCACAGTACACTGTGAAGACGGTAAAACATGCTGGTGCAAGCATAATGGTTTGTGGATGTTTCTCTTACTCTGGAGTTGGGTTAGCTCACCATGGTCCAGTCTGAATAAATAAAAACACTGGAAGAGGTCATGTTGATTTATAGTGAAGAAAACATGTTATTTAAATGGGTGTTTTATTAGGACAATGACTCCAAACACTCCAGCAAGCGGACATCATCCTGGTTCCATACTAACAAGATTGATGTTATGAAGTGGCCAGCCCAATCCCCAGACCTCAGTCTAATTGAGAAGTTGTAGAATGACATAAAAAAAATGTGTTTTTTTTATGCAAAACCTAAAAATGCAAATGAAGTATAGAATGTAGTATGGTCTGCTGGGGCTGGAATACCTCTTATCAGGAGTCACAAGTTAGTTGTCTCCATGCCACAAAGATGTAAAGCAGTTCTCAGAAATAAAGGTTACACAACTAAATATTAATGCAGTGATATACAGAAAGCTAAACCTTGGAACAGTGTTACACTGTAAATATTTAAATTGGGTACTGAAAATGCACACACTGCTATTTTTTTTGAAAAGCAGGTTATAGCATTTTCTTTATTTTCAGTTTATAATTTGATATTTTGATCATGTTTTGATTTGGATGTGAATGTGCAATACTATCAGTGCTTTCACGTGTATGGAAATAACTGCTATGAGGATTGAACGTTTTATCATTTGGTCAAAACGCACTGCTATTATTTTTCACATAACTGTGTGTGTACATATTTATTTATGACACCAGTCAATGTTATAACCCAATGCTGCAACTCATATTTTTTATTTTTTGCTATAATGAGTCATGTTCACATGTGCGTTTGGCAACTCCATTGCAGAGGTGGAACCAGATCTATTTGACACCTATGCCGCCCAAAAGACCCCATAGACTATAACGGGGTAGTCAGATTTTCGTTGCGGTATCTTTTCACTCAAAAAATAGTGCAGTGCTATTTTTTCCATCACTCCCAATGTAATTTGTGACAGAGGTTCCATGTGGAAACTCTGTTATGTGAACCAAGCCTAATAGGTGTGTGCTGGTGTGCTTTATGCTTGATACTAAAGGTTCTAGTTTATACAACACTGTAGTAAGAGCTGTGATATTGGTCTTTTTTATTAAACAATTTGATATACCCTGAACAAGAGCAGGATAAAATAACACTATATAGGATCACATATATGAAAACTGTCTAGGTCTAAGACTTTCCTTGTTGCCCATAGTAACCAGTCAGAGCCCCCTTTTCATTTCATATAATGCTCTGAAAAAATGAAAGGGGATTTCTGATTGTTTGCTATGTGCAACAAAGAATGTCTTAGACTCAGACAGTTTTCATACTTTTCCCCATAGTCTTCAACTCATGTAAAGGAAGAAAATGAGCTGCATTGGGAGACATGTTAGATGTGTGATGGGAGAAAATGAGACTCCCATTTTCCATGTTTGACTTAATATGATCCCAGTAAGATGGGTGCTATGACTGTTGTTGATGTTAACTATCTTATAAAATCAGAAAGCACATGATTGTCAAATATAGGGGGTCTTAGCAAATCACATTTCTGAGCTTAATTAGGCTATTTCTTAACTCCACAAACCAAAATGTTGCCTCTGGACCATGGTGTCAAATAACACACAAACTACCAAGTTTTACACTGCTGTTATCCTGTCCATATCTGATAACAATCCCATGATCCAGTCATAGTAATAATCATTATTACTGGAGAATGTCTAATACATTTATAAAAAGATTAAAAATTTTGAAAAATTTCCCCCAAAAAAGGGAAATTTTAATTTAGTTACAAAAAAAAAGGTACAAAAAATACTGCCCCTATATAAACCCTTGACAGAGGTGAAAAGAACTGGTGGCTTAAAACGTGCCCAAAACAACTAAATTGGCTTTTTGGGTTTTAAGGACATGTATGGGGTTTTTGGGTTGCAAAATTTTTATTTTGTTGTGATTCAGGGTTTTTTTAAAGTTGTTTTTTTCATTTCCACTTTACAACTAGATTTTTGGTCTTTTCAACTTTGTGAATTTCATAAAAAAGTGGTTTAAAAATGGGGCAAAATTTTTCTCAAAAATGTTTTGTAAAAATCATTTCAGAGGATTAATAACAGGGGAGGGGGGAAAAAAACCCTAAAAGTGGAGAAAGAAGCATCTTTTACAGATAAAATATTTTGGGCAATTTTTCTTATTTTTTGTTTTTTCCCTTGCTTTTAATTTATAAAAATTTTTATTGAAAGTTCAAAGCCATTTCAGGAAAAAAATTCAAATTTCTGAGGCATAGTTAGGTCAGGTAAGGTAAGGTTCCCCATATCCCATGTCCCTTTTTTTGAAGTAAAAAATACAGGTGTTTTCCAAAAAAAAGGCAAAAATAAGTCCTTTTTTTGTTTTAAACCCCATTCTTTTAACCCCGGGTTCACCCTGTTTTTAAGCTTAAAGTAGCCAGGAAGAAAAAACTTTTTGGAAACCCTTTTTTTTAAAATAAATAATCCCTGGGGAAAAAATTAAAAAAAAGCCCCACCAAAAATCTTAAATATTTTTTTTAACCATAACAAAAAGGAGGGGAACCCCCTTGATCGGGTTTTTAGTAGTGTTGACTTTTGGGCTTTGGGGGCTATCGGGGATCGATCGATAGGGGGGGCCGCTATCGAAAAGGTTTTTTCGATAGTACCCGCCCAATTATGACGTTGACCTTAAAAGGGTCTATGGGGGGGAACAACAACCCCTTTCTTTAAATTACCCCCAAAAAAGGGCTGGAAAAGCTGAAATTAACACCCAAAAACCGTCAAATGGATACGTGAACATTTTTGGAAAACAAACGGGTTAAAAAAAATTTCACAAAAAAAAATTCACAGACCTTCACTATCCCTGCCCTTTTTTACTACGGGCCTAAACCTTTAAAACCTGCATCCCCCAAAAAATTGAAAAGTCCCCAAAAAAAAGGGAAAGTCTTTCAACCCCCATTTTAGTTTCACGGGAAAATTTGACTATACCGCCCCGGGGCCCCAGCATGAGCCCCAAACCTGCATGACCCCCCAAAATTTAAAAAGTCCCGGGGAAAAAAGGAGCCCTTTAAAACACCTTTTATTTTCCCTGGACATTGATTTATACTTTCCTGGGCCACAGCAAGACCCCCAAACCCTCCCATGCCCCCCCACATTTAAAAACTGCGGGAAAAAGGGTTTTTAAAACCACCATTTTATTTTCCCATCCCCCCCTTTTGACAAAACCCTGCCCTGGGCCCACAGAAAGCCCAGGGGGATTTTACAGGGGGTGCGGTGAGAGCCCAGGCTGGCGCCCGTCATCTATTTAACCGCGGGTTTAAAATTTGCCCTGATGGCGGGCAACGAAAATGCCCTTTGCTGAAGCAAAGTGGGAAGGGGAAGTGTGAGAACTCCAGCCTTCCTATTCACGTCAATACCTGGTTACCCGTTTGGGCCCCTCCGAAATGATGGGGCCAAATTGGGGCAAAAATTTTGGGGGAAATACTGGTGGTTAAGCTCCTGTTACACCCAGGCCCCCTTTATTTGGCATTTTTTTTTCTCATTTTTCCATGTGCTGGAGGAAATGGTCTCTGAAACTTTTTTTTCTCTGTCGTGCCCAAAACTCCTGGTCCCTGAAAAACCCAAACATCGGGTTTCAATTTTTTTCCTTTTTACCTCCCTTGTACAATTCAGAGGAATTTTTTTTTAAAAAAAATTTTGTACATGCAAGTTTTTAGTACTTTAATTCTAAAAAACCCCTTTTTTAAAATAGGATGGAATCCCCCCCCATGTTTTTTGTTCTCTTTTTTTCATTGTTTTAAAAATGGGTTTTTTCCTCAATACGGGGATTGATAGCTATTTTAAAAGACCCTTGAAAATACAAGTCATTTTGCAATATTGTCCTTTTAAAACATGCCTACCTTTTTCCTGTTTTGACAGCCCCATAAACCCTTGACCATCTTGCCCAATTTTTTGGAAAAAAAAAATGTCGGGTTAGAAAAAAACATTTTTTTAAAATTGGGAAACCTGTGTATAGCTGCATGTCACAGCAAAATGCCCCAAAAATTTCAAAGCAGACCCTTGAGCCCTTTGGACAATTGGAAGAAAAATGTTTTTTGGAAACAACATTTTTTAGAAAAAGGACCTTAGTATAGCTGCATGTCACAGAAAAAACCCCCAAAAAAATTAAAAGCATGCCCTTGACCCACTTTGGACAATTGTAAAGAAAAAAAGGCTGTTAGAAACAACTTTTTTTAGAATAGGACCTCTTTTTAAAGCTCCCTTGCCACAGCAAAATCCCCCAAAAATTCAAAGCATGACCCTTTGACCCAAATTTTTTAAACAATTTTAAAGAAAAAATTGTCTTTTAGAAAAAACATTTTTTCGAATAGGACCTGTGTATTCTGGCATTTCAAAGCAGCAGGGCCCAAAAAAAATTTATAAAATAAACTTTCAGCCCTGTTAAAAATTGTGGGGGGAGAAATCCCATTTTAGAAGCTACATTTCTTTTTCCAAAGGACCAGGGTTTAAATTTTTTTTAAAATTTTTCACAGCTACATGCCCCCAAAAAAAAATTAAAATTAGATTTTCTCACCCAAATATTAAAAATTGTGAGGAAAAATTTCCCCAACTTAAAAAGCCAATTTTGTTCCAAAAAAACCATAATTAAAAGTGTATTTTACTTAAACATGCCCCTCAAAACTATTAAACCAATGCGAAAACTTTTTAAGTTTAAAGTGAGTAAAGGGAAATACGGTTTTTGTCGGGGAATTTTGGCTGTTTTTTACGTCCCCTCAAGAAAAACCCAGCAAAATAAAATTTTGGGGAAAAGAGAAAAAAAAGGGGCAGTAAGAAATGATCTTTTAAAAAAAAAAATTTTTCAAGAGGCCAAATTTCTGTTTGAAAAGGAATGTGAAGTAGCCCGGGCAAAAATCGGTGACCCGCAATTGGGGCCCAACATCATCAGAGACCCATGCCTGATTCTTCTTGATGAAAGAAAAACGATCCACTTATTTTGGGGAAAAAGCCGGATGCGTTTTTTCTGTAATGACTCCCCCAAAGTTTGGCTAAAAGGCCCGTAAATTATGCCCGCTGGCTGGGGGCGGGGGACAAAAAACCTCTTTTGGCTTGATGACCAGCTGGGGCCCTTTCGTCCTTTTTTGGATCCCCAAAAGTCTATTTGGACCCGGAAAAAATGCAAAAAAAATCGGTTTTGAGCCCAGATAGTGGGTGCACCATGATTTTTAAGCTGATCTCTGTGTGTTGGATGTGTGCCCTGCATTGAAATTGTTGGGAGGGGGGTTAAACAAAGTTTTGCCAGGGGTCCCCCCATTAGGCTTCTTCCCCCTTTGCCTGCTGTTTTCCCGCAACCCCTATTTGGAAACTCTACTGCTGCCCAAGTCGCTGATGTTGTTCCACTGTGACATTTGGGGAAGTAAAAGCAGATGCAACAGATGTCTCATTTTGATCAATCAGCGGGGGTCCCCAATTTTCCTGCTTTTTTACTCTCTTTTTTGGGGGGTGGAAGGAAATTTCGGGGTTTTTGTTTGTAGGGGAACCCCCATGGGGGGGGGGCCCAAACCCGTAACTGTTGTTCTTTTTAAAGGCCTTAATGCGAGGATAAATTTTGGGGGAAAATGGAGCACCCAACACTCATGTGAGAGAGGAGCCTTGTTTTCCCAACCCTCTGGTCGAGGGGCACTAGAAAACTGTTTCCCTCATTTTCCCTCCTCCGCCTCAAATGCGCCAACCTCTTTCCAAGGCGGGGAAAACGGGGAAAACATGGGTTGTCTGGGAAATTTTTCTCCTCCCCTCCTCCTCCCCCCCTCCCTGCCCCGGGCACAGCTTAAAACACACCCCTGACTTCCCTGAGTTGATGCACCCTGAGAGTTTATGCGTCCCCTTTTTCACTAGCTTGGACCCCGAACCACTCCCTAATGAAGCCCGTTTAAAATTGTAAAAAGCCCGGGCCCTTGGGGGATTTGACGGAGAAAAAAGGGGCCCATGCCCCGCACCTGTATCCGTCTTTTTCCTCCGTCGTGGGGGGGACCGGGTTTTTCGAGTTCCCAAAAGATCTTTCCCAGAACGGGGGGAAATCACCAAAAAGCTCAGCTGACAAGGGCATTGTCCGCACTGACCATTTTGGTGGCTTTTTCCCAAAACTGGAAAGGGATGGGGGGCAGGGGCTTTTTCCCCTCCCCTCCCTCTCGGTGGTTCAACCCCCCGAGGTCCGTACCGCTGCTTGTCGGGCCCCTGTTTCACTTCGTACTGCGAAAATGGCTTGCGCTGCTGCCAAATCGCTGGAGCATGTGGAGGGTGGAATTCCAGCGTGTTTTCCAAAGTAACAATTTAGACGGTTGAAAGGGGAAACCGACTTACGCTGCAAAAAGCAGCCCGGGGGGACGAAGCCGGGTTTGGGAAAGGCCCGGGAATGGAAAACAGAACCCCGAGCCTTTTTTTAAACAGGGATTTCCCGACCCCCGGGGAGCTTTTTTTAGAAAAATTTTTGGGGCGACAAGGTTCTTTACATGGGTGCCAGGGGAAGGGATGTTTCCCCCTTTCCCATCTTAAGGGCCCCCCCCACAGATTTTTGCCCGTTATCGCACACCACCCCTTTCCTGCCCAAAGGGTTTTTTCACCCACCAGCGCTCGGTTTTTGTTTTCTTTGAGCCCTCCACCCCTCCTGACCCGTGGGGTGGTTTGGGCTCCAAGGCAGATTAATTTCAACCCAGTGGGGTTTCCCCCGGGGACGTGAGCCCCAGAGGACCTTGGGGGAAAGAGCCCTGCACCATCCCTGGGGGTTTTGAAGAAACGTGCCCGAGCCTGAGGGCCACCGTACCCCCCCAAAACATTCCCCCCACTTTACCCCGTGAGCTGCACAGAGATAAGCGGTCTTTTCCCCTGTTATATCCCTGTTTCCCGTGGTGAGATGGATTTTTTCCCGGGCACAGGGTGCAGACAAAAGCGCTTGAAATTTTTTGATGACACTTGGGCTTGGGCCCCCGGGAGGGGAAAGGCTTTTCTGGCAAAGAAATGCCTGCCGGCATTGGGATTTGGGGGGAAAGGGGAGGGCCATGACGGGCGGAAAAAAATCCCGTGTCCACCCGACGGGAAAAAAACAAATTTTCCCGGGCCAAAAGCCGGCAAAGCCGACATTCAAAGGTTTTGGCTTTGGGATGGTTTGGGTTTAAAATGTTTCTTTGCTCACCAAAAAATAGAAGACAAGAGGCTTTGGGTGCTAGACTAGGGAAATGTTTCGGCGTGCGGGCTTTAAAATGGGGGGAAGGAAAAAGGGGTAGGATGGGGGTCTGTGGTGCGGTGGGACTCGGGGGGGCGGGGGAGGGGTGAAGCGGAGGCTGATCCCTGAACAGACCCGAGAGACATGGGCCCGTGAGGGTACCCTTGGTGGTGGCGGAGGAGGAGGAGGCGGGAAAACAGAGGATGTGACAGGGGGTTGGAGGCCCCGGGGTCCCGGGCTGGGCCTTTTTTGGGCCCAAATGTTCCCCCCATTTCAACTCATGCATTCGCTTTTCAGTGATAGACATGTTGGTGGTTTGGGTTTAAACCCCTTAAGGTTCTTGCCCCTACTTTGCGTTTCGGCCCAAAAACGGCATTTACATCGCTGGGGGAAACAGAGGCCTTTTCTCAAAAAAGGCCCAGGCTTGAGAGGTCCTGGGCCTTTTTTGGGCGGGGGTTTAACGAGGAGCGGGGTTTGGGGTGACCCTGGCTTGGGGGAATTTATATCACGGACCCTTTTGCGGGGCCCCCCCCCTCCCTTTTTGTGGCGGGGCCCATTTTTTGACATACCCCAAAAACTTTTTCCTTTCCCCGTCCCCTGATGAAGCGCTTTGCAAGCAAATTTTTGCGGAAAAAAAAACCAGGATGGGTCCGCAATTTTCATCATCATCAAACATCATCAACAAAGGTTTACTTGGGCGTCCCGACTTTCTGCATCCAGAAGCTGCGGGCTTCAAGCAAGGGGACGCAAAAGGGGTTTTCCGACCGCCCGGATTTTTGCCGATTGACCCGGGTTCCTTAAATTTTCCCCTGATGGCATATAAAATGGGGGCAAAGCAGGGCTAAAAACATCCTCTTGATCTTTTAACATGCCTTTTGCCCCCAACCGATTTTTTCCCCTCAAGAGTTTTTTGACAATGAATTATCCACCCGTGGGGGTAACGAGTTGCATTTGGGGTGCTTCATGTTGGACGGGTTGATGAGTGATGACGACATTTGTGGCCGTGACAGGGGAAAAAGAGGAGGTAAGAAATGCTAGATGAGGGTTTCATTTAACCACTGAAGGGGCAGATTGGCGGGGGGGGCCGGGGGGGGGGGGTGTTTGTTAATTAGATTCACGGGCCCCCGACCCAGCGTGACATTTCCTTTAAAGGGGCCTGCAACTGACGATTTGCTGGCATGCGTGTTGTGCCCGCATGGAAGGAGCACCTTCTCTGTACCTTACCTCCCTGTGTACCCCCCACTTTGCTCGCTTACCACCTGCAAATTTGACCCTTTTCAGAAAAATAAAAAAATTTTAGAAAGGGATGGGAAAAGTTTTGGAAAGTCTCTTATTAAAAAACGGGAAATCCAGTATTCTAAAAAACCCTTAATCAAAAAAAAAAATTGCTGGATTCAAATTTTAAAGCAAGGTTCTATCAAACAAATTTGGGTGGGCCCCAAAAAACCCCCAAAAACACGTAATTGTTTTTGTTTTGGAAAAAATAAACGGTAATTTTTGGGACCTTTTAAAATTTTACCTGTGGTGAAAATAGAATTGGGTGGGGTTTTAAAAATTTACGTAGTGCTGGGGTCAAAGAACAATGCTGGGGGTGCAAAAAATCAAAAAACACGTAAATGTTTTTGGGTTTTTGGGATAATAAAAAATATTTTTTGCACCTTTTTAAATTTTCCCCGTGGGGGAATATAGAATTCTGTTTTAAGATTTAAAGTAGATGCCCGCGTTTAATGAAAAAAAATGCTGGGTCGCAAAAAATCAAAAAAAAACCCTTTTTTGTTAGGGTTTTTGGGTTTTAAAAAACGATTTTTTTTCACCTTTCAATTTACCTGTGGGAATATAGAATTGTTTCTTTAAGATTTAAAGGGGAGATGCGCCAATTTAACAATGCTGGGTGTGCAAAATTTAAAAAAAACGTAATGTTTTTTTTTTTGGTATAAAAAACTAAAATTTTTTGCACCTTTCCAATTTTACCCGTGGTGAATATTTGAATTGCTGTTTTAAATTTACATAGAACTGCGTCAAAAGAACAAGCTGGGGGTTTTGCAAAAGTCAAAAAAAAACTAAATGTTTTTGGTTTTTTATATAATAACGGTATTTTTTGCACCTTTTTAAATTTTCCCCCTGTGGTGAATATTTGGAAATTTCTGTTTTTTGATTTTTCGTAGAAGCGCGTCAATGAAAAATGCTGGGGGTGCAAAAGCAAAAAACGTAACTGTTGTTTTGGTAAATAAACGATAAATTTTTGCCCCCTTTAATTCACCTGTGGTTTAATATAAATTACTGTTTTAAGATTTAGTAGATGGGGCGTTTAATGAAAAGTGCTGGGTTCGCAAAGTCAAAAAAAACGTAACTGTTATGTTTTGATATAATAAAAAGGTTATTTTTGCACCCCTTTTAATTCACCTGTGGAATATAGAATTGTGTTTTAAGATTTAAGTAGATGCTGGCGTCAAATTTTTAAAAATGCTTGGGGGTTCAAATGTAAAAAAAAAAACGTAAATGTTTTTGTTTTGATAAATTTTAAAAGGAAAATTTTTGCACCTTTCAAATTTACCTTTTGGGTTTAAATTTTGAATTTTCTGTTTTAAGATTTTTCGTAAGTGGGCGTCAATGAACAATGCTTTGGGGGGGCAAAAGTCAAAAAACACGTAACTGTTATTTTTTGGAAAAAAAACCCATTTTTTTGCACCTTTTTAATTCACCCCGTGGTGAATAAAAAGAATTGCTGTTTTAAAAAATTTACGTAGTGCTGCTTTAATGAACAATGCTGGGTGCGCAAAAAATCAAAAAAAAACGTAATGTTAAAGTTTTTTGGGTTTAAAAAACGATATTTTTTTGCACCTTTTAATTCACCCGTGGTGAATTTTTAGAAAAGCGGTTTTAAGATTTACTTTGGGTGCTGCGAATGAAAAATGCTGGGTTTTTAAAAATCCCCAAAAAAAAGTAAATGTTTTGTTTTGATATTAAAAAACGGGATTTTTTTCAACCCCTTTTAATTCAACCCGTGGGTGAAATATAAAATTGCTGTTTTTTAAAATTTACGTAGAAAGGAAAAGAACAATGCTGGGTGCGTAAAAGTCAAAAAAAACGTAACTGTGATGTTTTCTTAAAGTAAACGGGATTTTTTGGGAACAAAAAAAACCTGTTGACTACAAATTGCTGGATTTAAAATTTTAAAGGGAAGGTGGGTATATCAATATCAATTTTTTTGAAAAGGGTTTAAAATTGGGAAAAGGGAAAACCTATCGAAAAAGTTACTGAAATAAAAGGGGGGAGTTTTGCAGCCAACAAAGAGACCCGCAGTTACTGAAATGATGTGTATTTCCAAAATAAGTTAAAACTGCCCAATTTTCCCGGAAAACCCTTTTTAAAAAGCAAATGTTTTAAAATAAAGATTTTCCAATACAATGTTTTAAAACCCAAGTCTTGGTGAACTGTATCCATGTTCCCTTTTTTTGATAAAAGGGTTTTCTGTGTTCGCCCGCGGGGCCCCCCCCCCCCCCCCCCCTTTCCCCCCGCCAAAGAAATTTTAAAACGGTAGATGATGCTTTAAAAAATTTTTAGGGTTAAATACATAAAATCTTCAACTCTCTAATCTAACAAATTGGAAAAAATCCAGTAATAGTAGGGTTTTTCTTTTGCAAAATTGACTAATTTCGCTGAGCTGTTTGGGGACGGGAGAGCGCAGGTCCTTCCCCTATGAGAGCTGAAGACATGAGGTGAAACAGGAACGCTGTTCATGTAAAACGAGTCAGTGTTTTTCCAGCCAAACCAACCAACACATCCCAGCATGACGTTTGAACAATTCACCTGCCTATTCTGTAATCTGATTTGTGGCCGCCAAAATTACGGAAGGGCCCAAAAAAGGGCCCATCTTTAAAATGATGCAAATTTTAACCTTAAATTTCGCATGATCTGGGAAAATTTTGATCACCCCTAAAAACCTTGCCGAATTTTAATTTTTCAAAAAAAATCGCTCAACATAGTTTTCGGTTTCTGCCAGTCTCAAACCCCACTAATTTCCTTACATGCTCTCTGTTTTAAACCTCATCCTTTTTACAAATTTCTCACCCCCCGGACACACCTGCAAACAACATTCTTTAAAAATTTCTCATTAACACTCGGAATTCAAGACACCATACAGTCCCCAGCCCCCCAAAATCCTCCCTCTCCCCTTCCGACCTGGCTGTCAAACATTGCAATGAAACTCTCTCAGCCACCCTGGACATATTTGCACCACTCACACACTGCCCCACCAGAGTCAGATGCCAGCAGCCTTGGCACGCATCTCAGACTCTCTTCCTGCAGCGATGTTCCAGGTGTGCTGAGCGTCTGTGGAGAAAGTCAAAGCTACCTGCAGACTTTCTCCACTATATATTCATGCTCAGGACTTACCACACTGCCCTTCACTCCGCCAAACAAAAATATTTCACCTCCCTCATCTCATCATTACAGAATAACCCTAAACGTCTGTTTGACACCTTCCACTCCCTTCTCAGGCCTAAAGCTCAGGTACCGGTCACTGACCTCTGTGCTGAAAACCTGACCACTCACTTCAAAGACAAAATCGACAGCATCCGGCAAAACATTGTATCGCAATTCCCAAATAACACCCATCCTGTCCCTCCCCGCACTTCCTCTAGTCTGCTCTCAGCCCTTGACCCGACGTCAGAAGAAGAAGTTTCAAGGCTTCTCTTGTCTGCTCATCCCACCACCTGCTCTAGTAACCCCATTCCCTCCCACCTTGTCCAGTCTATTTCCCCAGCTATTCTCTCCTATCTAACTACAATCTTCAACCTCTCTCTCTCCACTGGGATCTTCCCATCGGCCTTTAAACACGCTGCTAAAATCCCTTTACTAAAAAAGCCCACTCTGGACCTGTCCTGCGCTGCCAACTACCGACCAGTCTCTAACCGTACCTTTATCTTTAACCCCTTCCCGACATTGGACATATGCATACGCACTAGCGGGAAGTGATTTCCCGCAAATGGACGCATGCATACGTCCTAGCGATCGCGCGGGCTTGCGGGCGAGCCGGGTAAATTACCGCTGGCTTCATACCACATCACCCCCGGCCGGTGTGAGCTCTGGCCACGGGTGTTTAACCCCTTAACTCCGACGATCAATTAAGATCGTCGGAGCTAAGTCGCAGGCAGGAGGAGGGAGCCTCTTCTGCCTGCTTCAGTCTCACTGCTGCATGAGAGTGCAGCAACGATCTTCTACCAGACAGCCCCGGGAAGTAAAGATCACTTCCCGGGGTCATCTGTGACATCACGATGCCCACAATGCAATGAAGATTTGTGTTATAAATCCCCTATGGGGAAAGTAAAAAGAAGTGTAAAAAAATAAAAAAAAGTTAAAAAAGTGAAAAAAAGTGAAACACAAGCACAAAAAATAAAATAAAGACACGTACACCGCCCTTTTCCCCTTTACAGACGGCAAACTCCCCAAAAAAGATCAAATATAAATAAAGTACCCATATTTGGTATTGCCGCGTGCGTAACGACCTGTCCTATAAATTTGTCATGTTAATTAATCCGTACGGTGAACACTGTTAATTTTTTTTTTTTTTTTTAAGCTATCAAAGAATTGTGATTTTTGTTCATCCTGCTGCACATAAAATGTAATAAAAAGCGATCAAAAACTCATATAAACACCAAATTTGTACCAATTAAAACGTCAGTTCATCCCGCAAAAAAAAAGTGCTTACACCTCTCTGTATACGGAAAAATAAAAAAGTTATGGCTCCCAGAAGACAGTGATGCACAAAACTGTTTTACACAATAAAAACACTTTTTTTTTTTAAAGTGCTTCAACATAAAAAAAACTATATAAATTGGGTATCGCCGTAATCGTATCAACCCACAGAGTAAAGCTAACTTGTCATGGATACTGCACAGTGAGCACTGTTAAAAATAAAAATAAAAAACTCTCCTAGGATTACAGTATTTTCGTCACTCTGCCTTCCAAAAAACAGATTTAAAACTGATAAAAAGGTCTTGTCCCCCAAGAAATGATACCAATAAAAACATCAACTTATCCTGCAAAAAACAAGACCCAACACAGCTCCATACACCGAAAAATAAAAAGTTATGGCTCTCAGACTGCGACGATGCAAAAACGTGTTTTCCTTTTTGAATAAAAGTGTTTTTATTGTGTAAAAGCAGTAAAACATGAAAAAAATATATAAATTTGGTATCACTGTAATCGTATCAACCTGCTGAGTAAAGCAAGAATGTCATTTATACCGCACGGTGACCGCTGTAAAAAATAAAAATAAAAAACACTACCAGGATTGCTATATTTTGTTCAAAATGCCGCACAAAAACCTTAATAAAAAGCGATCAAAGCTTCATATGCCCCCCATAATGCTACTAATAAAGCTTTAACTCATCCCACAAAAAACAAGCCCCTAATCAGCTCCGTATACAGAAAAATAAAAAAGCTATGGTTGTCAGAATAGGACAACATAAAAACAAAATTTTTTACAGACCTATTTCTATTGTGTAAAAGTAAAAAAACATAAAAAAGATATAAAATTTATATCATTGTAATTTTACCAACCCCCATAGTAAAGTTATCCTGTTTTTATCCCGTACGGTGAACAATGTAAGAATGAAGCCCAAAAAACAATGGCGGAACTGCGTTTTTTCCCCCCATTTTCATAGCCCAATACTGAAAAAAAAACTATGGAACACCTGTGCGCCCAAAATGCACAGTACACCCCTAGTTGAGATCCCTGAGGGGTGTTGAATCCAAAATAGGGCAACTTCTGGAAGGTTTCACCTGTTCTGGTACTTTGGGGGCTTTGCAAATGCAACATGGCCACACCAAAATCTACGTTCCAAAAGCCAAATAGCGCTTCCTCCCTTTTACCCCCTGCCATGCACCCAAACAGCAGTTTACACCCACATGTAGGGTATTGCCGAACTTGGAAGAAATTGCTTAACAAAATTTGGGGTGCTTTTTTTTTACAGGATTCCATGTAAAAATTAAGAATTTTCAGCTAAAATTACAGTTTGTTGGAAAAAAATAACATTTTTAATTTTCTCAGCTTAACAGTAAAAAAAATTGTGAATCATCTGTGGGGTCTATATACTCACTGCACCCCAGGATATATTCCTTAAGGGGTGTAGTTTCCAATATGGGGTCTTTTTAGGGGTGTTTATTAAATTTTAACACCTCAAGGCGTCTGAAACCTGAAATGGCGCCTAAATAAAATCGTAATGAAAATGAGACCCCAGAGTCCAGTAGGTGCACCTCCTATTCTGGGGCTTGTGGATGAGCCAAATCGTGCACTAGGCCCACATATGGGATATCTCTGAAAATGGCACAGTCTGGGGAATCAAAATTAAGTTGCATTTCCCTGATCACATCTACCATGTTCTTGTGAATAATGGATAAAATTGAAAATCTGCAAATAAAAGTGAAATTTTGAAATTTCACCTACACTTTGCTTTCATTCCTGTGAAACACCTAATGGATTAATAAACTTTAAGGGGTGCATTTTCTTAGATGAAGTAATTTATGGGGGTATCTAACATACAGGAGAATCAAAATCACATTAATACTGGACTGGTCCCTAAAAAAATGTATATTGCCACTTTTCTTGAAAATGTGAAAATTACTACTAAATTTCTAAGCCCCCTAATAACGTAAATAAAAAAACAAGAAATTAAAAAAAAAGATTTCAACCTACATTAGACATATGGTTGATGCTAGTTATAAGCTGTTTTGAGTGAAATAACTATCTGTCTTACACACAGAAATTTTTGAAGTTTGAAAATGGTAAATTTTTCACGATTCTTTGATATTTTTCACAAATAAACAAGAACTTTTTGGACCAAAATTTCTTATCTTAAAACACAATGTGTCACGAGAAAACAATCTCTGAATCACATGGATAGGTAAAAGTGTCAAAAAGTTATTCTCACGTACAGTGACACATGCCAGATTTAAAAAATGAGCCTCTGTCAGAGAAGCCAAAATTGGCTTTGGCGGTAAGGGGTTAAACTCCTGGAACGCTTGGTCTACTCTCGCCTAATCCGCTATCTCTCTGCAAACTCTCTTCATGACCCTTTGCAATCGGGTTTTCGACCTCTACACTCCACAGATACTGCTCTAGCAAAAGTTTCAAATGATCTCCTGACCGCAAAATCTCAGGGCAACTACTCATTGTTGCTTCTCCTGGATCTCTCTGCAGCATTTGACACTCTCGATCACCATCTCCTCCTCAGCATGCTCAGGGCCTTCGGCATCCAGGACACCGCTCTCTCTTGTTTCTCATCCTACCTCTCTGACTGCTCCTTCAGTGTCTCATTTTCAGGTTCTTCCTCATCTCCTCTTACTCTTGCTGTCGGGGTTCCTCAGGGATCCGTTCTAGGTCCTCTCCTCTTCTCAATCTACACAGCACCAAATGGACAAACCATCAGCAGATTTGGCTTCTAGTACCATCTCTACGCTGATGACACTCAATTATACACCCCTTTCCATAACATCACTCTCGTTCTGCTACAAAACACCAGTGACTGCTGTCTCTGACATTGTGATCTCTCTCTATCTCAAACTAAACCTCAATAAAACTGAGCTTATAGTCATCCCACCTTCTACTAACCAACCCCCATCTCCTATTTCTGTCTCAGTGTGTGGTACCACCATAACTCCTAGGCAGCAGGCACGCTGTCTTGGGATTATATTAGATTCTGATCTGTTCTTCACTCCCTACATCCACTCACTCGTCCTCTCCTGTCACCTGCACCTCAAGAACATCTCCAGAATCCATCCTTTCCTCACTGTGGAAACCACCCAGACTCTTACTGTTGCTCTTATTCTTTCTTGTCTTGATTAGTTATGAGCGATTGTGTCAACTATCGTCATCGGATCAATAGTCAATATCGGCAATTATCATGACGATATCCGATAGCCGATAATATATAATCACAGATGACCATTAAAGTCTATGTGAGAGGAACAACAGCTTCATTCTTACACCCAAACAGGGGAGGAGAAGCTGGAATTAACATCCACAACAGTAAACTGGATGTGTGCTACATCTTAGGCAAGACAATAAGGCAACAAAAGTCACAGAAAAAAAGTCGCAGACTATTCACTATCCCTGTCCTGTACCACAGCATGACCCTTAAACCTGCATGACCCACAAATTAAAAAGTGCCAGAAGGCAGAATTATTTGAACCATCATTTTAGTTGAACTGGACATTGACTATCCCTGTCCTGTACCACAGCATAACCCTCAAACCTGCATGACCCACAGATTAAAAAGTGCAAGAAGAAAGCAGTCTTTGAACCACTATTATAGTTAAACTGGACGTTGACTATCCCTGTCCTGTACCACAGCCAAACTGAGACGCACTGAGTGAAATAGAAGTATTAAAATGTTATATGGATTAATATGGCGGTTTTGCCACCACTTACAAGCGTAATTTATTATCAAATATTTATAACACAATATGTGTACAACTGAGCTCTATGCGCCAAACAGATGCACGGACTGCAATAAGAGTATTTAAATGTTATATGGATTAATATGGCGGTCTTCGCACCACTGACAACAGGCGTAATTTACTATCAAATATATATAACACAATTTGCGTACAACTAAGCTCTCTGCGCAAAATAGACGCAGGGACTGCAATAAGAGTATTTAAATGTCATATCGATTAATATGGTGGCCTTCACACCACTGACAACAGGCGTAATTTACTATCAAATATGTATAACACAATATGCGTACAACTGTGCTCTCTGCGCCAAACAGACTCACGGAATGCAATAAGAGTATTTAAATGTTATATGGATTAATATGACGGTCTTTGCACCACTGACAACAGGCGCAATTTACTATCAAATATATTTAACACAATTTGCGTACAACTGAGCTCTTTGCGGCAAACAGATGCACAGACTTCAATAAAACTATTTAAAAGTTATAGGGATAAGTTATGCTGGTTTTTGGGAACACTGACACGTAGTGATTGCAATAGAACTGAAAAAACAGGGATAATTTCTACTCCTATCAGAGGTCTGCTGGCCAAAAAAGTGGTAAAAAACAATGATTTTTCAATTGAAGATCACAGAACACACTGAACTGCAAAATATCTTCCTTTCAAATGCCTCTCCTCCTGCCGCCCCCCCTCTCCCGCAGCAGCCCACCCCCCCCACAGCTGCACACACCAGCAGATATACTTAAAACTTTCTCTAACTAAATAAGAACCGCAAAGTGGTAACGTTGTACATCCTCCTCACCCCCTCTATCCTCGGAGCTGATTGGCTGGCTGCCAAAATGACAGGAAACGCTGAAAATGGCACGATAGTAATAGATTATCTGTAATATTGTCACCTAAAAAATCGTGTGATCGCAATTTTCCGATAAGCCTAAAAACCGTGCCGATTTCAACTTTTGTTGATAATATCGCTCATCCCTAGTCCTGATTACTGTAACTCCCTACTTATCAGTCTCCCTCTCTGCAAACTCTCCCCTCTCCAATCTGTCCTGAATGCAGCAGCCAGGCTCCTCTTTCTCTCCAGTTGCTATACTGATGCCTCTACCCTGTGTCACTTGCTGCACTGGTTGCCCATTAAGTACAGGATATAACATAAACTCATCACTCTTACCCATAAAGCTCTCCACAGTGCTGCTCCTCCCTATATCTCCTCCCTCATCTCTGTCTACCACCCTACCCGCTTTCTGTACTCTGCTGATGATCTGAAATTACACGTCTCATTACACTCTCATCCGAACCTCCCATGCCCATCTCCAAGATTTGGCACGTGCTGCTCCATTTCTCAGGAACGTTACCCTATGTGATCACGCACACTCACAACCTTCATAGTTTCAAGTACGCTCTAAAATCTCATTTTCTTAGGCAGGCCTACCAAGATCCCTAATCATTAACCCCCTAATTTCTGTCACACTCATTCATCACTTCCTGAACTTGAGCATTCACAGGCACTTATATGTATATAGTTGTGCGGTCTGGGTGGCAGGTTCATCCACTTTTTGTGTACCCTCCCCCATATTTATGTAACATGGCTGGACCATTG
The DNA here is from genome assembly GCA_025379985.1 of Phyllomedusa bahiana. Classification (NCBI taxonomy): domain Eukaryota; kingdom Metazoa; phylum Chordata; class Amphibia; order Anura; family Hylidae; genus Phyllomedusa; species Phyllomedusa bahiana. The sequence continues at coordinate 32,550 of JAODAL010015457.1, forward strand.
TAAGCTGAGCACTTCTCACCCTTTGTCTCACTCACACACCCTAATAGATTGCAAGCTCTTGGGAGCAGGGCCCTCATACCTCGTGTCTGATCTGTAAGTAGCTTTTTACTGTGTAACGTTTGTTTTCCTTGTCTGTACTTATACCCTTTAAATTGTAAAGTGCTGCGGAAAATGTTGGCGCTATGTAAATAAAGATTATTATTATTATTATTATTATTATTATTATTATTATAAAAACCTGATTTAAACAATAGGTCATTTTATGATGGCACATCCCTATTAGGCAACTAGAAAACAAACTATGTATGGCAACATTTATTGAACTTAAACCTTGCCATAATAAATAACATTCTCGATTTTAAAATGAGTTTGTATATTGCAACACATTTAGTAGATTTGTACCAGAAATAATAGCAATACAAATATGCCAATAAGGAAAATATGAATAAATCCATAGATGATGAAAAAGAGTCATCCTTTGATGTATTAAAAATCACTTTACTGCTTGCTGATACCATTTTTATGATGTTATCTCTGAACATCATTTCTCATACCAAGTACCTTATAGAATGCTGATACTTTAAAAGCATCTAATATTTTTTCCTTATATTTTCTTATTATATGACCAATTTCACTTTCATTTTGTAGTCATTTCTTTGCTTGCTGTAATTGATTCAAATGTCTTCAGTCATCTTTTAGAAACTGACAAAATTCTTACTTATGACATAATATTATAAAAATTCATAAGCATTCTGCATTAGTTACCAATCTGCCGCTATGTTAAGGTGTGAATCCCAGTGCAAGATCTCGATGGCTGCAACAGTAATTGTAACATATAGCTTCTGAAGGTCAACATGAATATTTCATGAAAGAGTTCACGACAGCTGTCATTTTTTCTTCAATTTACAGAAAACTAGACTTGTAAGGACACTTGGGAAATTCAAGGTATTTCAACACCAAGGGTACACTATTGCTATTCTTATATGTCAGTTCTATTTACAGAGGGCTAGGTAGATAAATACTTGCAATGTTTGAACTAAACTGACACCAACTTGTTCTTTTATTTCAAGTTTGGAACTCAATAACTTGTGATTAATTCCAGAATTTTGTTTTGCCGTACTTTAGGAAACAAGATCATTCTTTAACAAAAGAACTTGCATTATAGCAGTGTGATTAATTTTTATTGAGACTACCCCTCCCCCGTGAATTGCCATAAAACAATGTCAAATGAGAATAAAAATTTAAAATAAAAAAAAAGGCCAAAACCCCTTTATTCCCCGGTTTAAAACTTTAAAATTAATTGATGTACAAAGAATTTTTACTCACATTTTCTTGAATTCATTGAGCAAAAAATAAACAAGAAAACAAACATTAGAAAGAAAATGTAAGAACTGGTACATGGTTTATAAATTTTAAAAACATGGGATCTGGGCATTAGGTTTTTGAGCGATTAAATTAAACGACAAAGTTTTAAAAAGGGGACAGTTTTTTTGTTTAAAGAATTTTTTAAAAACATTCATAATTTAAAGGGAAAAACTTGCAACATCTATTTTAAAAATTGGGGGCCAATTTTTCGGGGCTTCCCGTCATTTTGGGGGGGCCCCGGGAAATCAGCTTAAAAGAATAGAGCAAGGGGAAGTATGGTTTTTGCGGGCGGGGGGGGGGCCTATGTGAGTGGTTGTTTGGGGATTTCGAGGGGGAAAAAACCCTTACCCCCTTTTGTTTACCATAAACAGCCCTTCCTTTTATGATTTATGGGCCCCTCACGTCTCATAGCAGTAGGAAAGTGCGCTCTGGGCCCGTGTCCAAACAGCCAACGAAAATTAAATTTTAAATTTTTTTACCGAGAAAGCTCTAAATTTTTAAACTGTGAAACCTTAAAAACTTAAATTTGATCAGAGATTTGAAGATTTTTTTGTATTTTGGTAGAGATTTTAAAGGGCATCTACCGTGTAAAGTCCGGGGGGGGGGGGAGGGGGGGGCCCCCGCGGGCGAACACAGACAAGGGTCCTTTTAAAAAAATACTGGATAAGTTTTTACCCAAAACTTAGGAAAACATTGCACGCAAAAAGCTTTTTTTTTTAACAGTTTTTCTATTTGAAATATTCCGGTAATTTGGGCAGCTGAACTTAAAAATTTAGGGGTACACATCTTTTAAAATAACTCAGGGCTCTTTGGGTTTGGGTGCCCAAAACCCCCAAATTTTTAAAAACCCGTTAAAAATTTTAGGTATGTTCTTTTTCAATTTTGCCCCCTTCCACTTTGGGGGGAAATGCCCCCTTCCCGTTAAAAAATTTGAACCAGCAAATTTTGTAGTCAGCACCGGGGTTTTAAGGGTGCCAAAAATAAACCCCTTTTTTTATCAGAAATCATTTCCCGTTTCCCTTTATTTTTTTCACTTTGGGGGTGGCAGTTTCAGCTTTTTTTCCTTGAAGGGACCTTGCCCAAAAATGTGAAAACCAATTTTTAGTCACCACAGGTATACCCGTAGGTGGCCCCAAAAAAACCCTTTTTAAAATTTTGAAAAAACATTTCAAAATACGTGTTTTTTTTTACTTTGGGGCCCCAGTACAGCTTTTTTTGATAAGCCCCACATTGGGAGTTAAATGTGAATACAGCAATTTTTTATTTACCCAAAAGGTGGGAAAATGGGTCCCAAAAATACCTTTTTTTTAAAAAAACCCCGAATTACATTTCCAGATAAACGAGGTGTTAAATTTATTTACTTTTTTGGGTTTTGTTTTTTTTCGCCACGGGGAACAGCATTGTTTATTGAGGGGACCTTTTCACCTTAAAGTGAATACCGGGAATTTTTTTTAGTCCCCCACAGGAAAATTTTAAAGGGGCCAAAAAATACCTTTAAATCCAATAAAAATTTCAATACTTTTTTTTTCACTTTTTGGGCAAATACAGCTTTTTTTGATAAAGCTAAATTTGGGAGTTAAAAGTGAATACGCAATTTTGTAAATCCCCCACAGGGGGAATTGAAGGTTTCCCAAAAATACCTTTAAATTAATCCAATAAATTTCAGATACGTGTTTTTTTCACTTTGGGGGAGGCCCGCTTTGTTCATAGACCCAAATTTTCAAATTTAAATTGAATACAGCAATTTTTTTAGTCACCACAGTGAATTTAAAGGTGCCAAAAATAAACCCTTTTTTTAAACCGAAAACATTTCAGATACTTTTTTTTTTTTCACTTGGCGCAGTACAAGCTTTGTTTTATAAAAAGCTACTTTGGCATTAAATGGAAAAACACAATTTTTTGTAGTCACCACAGGTAAATTTTTAATAGGGGGCCCCAAAAATACCTTTTTTAAACCGGAAAAACCCTTTCAGATACGTGTTTTTTCAAATTTGGCCACTAAAAGCTTTTTCATTGGCAAACCCTTTCACTTAAATGTGAAATTCACAATTTTTTAGTCACCAAAAGGTAAAATGAAAGGGGCCAAAAATACCTTTTTTAAAAAAACCGGGAAACATTTCCCAAAAACGGTTTTTTTACCCAAAACTTTTTGTGGGGGACCTTTTCAGTTTTGTTCAATTTTTTTAGGCCCCCCTTTTATGGGTTAAAAATTTTTTTTAATACCAAAAGGGGGAATTTTTGGTAGTCAAACCAAAATTTTTAAAAATTTTTAAAAAATTATAGGTGCCAAAAAAAAATTTAATTTTCCGAATAAAATTTTTAAAATACGGAATTGGGGAATTTTTTTTATTTATTTTTAAAATTTTTTTTTTTTTTTCCAAAAAATTTGTGGCCGCCAGTACAGCTTTAGGGTTTAAAGAGGGGGACTTTGGGAGTTAAAAAAGTGAAAAACAGGGAATTTTTTTTAGTCACCACAGGTGAATTGATAGGTGCCCAAAAAACCCTTTTTTTATCCGAATACATTTTAGATACAGTTTTTTCACCCCCTTGGTTTTTTCAGGCCCAGCCTTTTTGTTTTTATAGGATTTTTTACTTTGCATTAAATTTTAAATACAGCCCAATTTTTTTTTTAGTCAACCCAACAGGTTAAAGGTTTAAATTTTTTTAAAAAGGTGCCAAAAAATAAACCCTTTTTTTACCCACATAACATTTCAAAATACGGTTTTTTTTCACTTTGGCCAGTACAGGGTTTGTTTGATAAAAGCTACTTTTGGGGAGTTAAATGTGAATAAAGCAATTTTTTTTTGTCACCACAGGTGAATTGGGTAGGTGCCCAAAAATCCTTTTATTATCCCAAAATACAAAAATTTTAGATACGTTTTTTTTTCACTTTGGGGCAACCAGTTTGTTATCCGACACCTTTTCTTTTTAAATTTGGGAAAACACAATTTTGTATCACCACAGGGGAATTGAAAGTTCCCAAAAAAAACCCTTTTTTTCTTAACCGAATTTCATTTCCCGAATGTTTTTTTTCACTTTGGGCAAAAAGCTTTGTTATTGAGGGTCCTTTTCATTAAATTGAAACAACAATTTTTTAGTCACCACATAAATGAAAGGTGCCAAAAATACCTTTTTTAATAATTTTCCCGGAAACATAACAGGTTTTTCCCAGAATAAAAGGGGAAAAAATTTTGGGAAAATTTTTTGTTTTAAAATTTTTTTTCCCCTTGGCGCATACAGCTTTTTTATTGAGGGAAAATTGCATTAAATGTGAATACCCTAATTTTTGAAATCAACCCCAGGGGAAAAGAAAGGTGCCCCAAAAAACCTTTTTTTATCCGAATACAATTTTAGATACGTGTTTTTTTTACTTTGGTGCAAAACCCGCTTGTTTCAGACACCTTTTTCATTAAATTTGAAAAAAGCAATTTTTGGGAGTCCCCCACAGGTTAATTTAAAAGGTGGGCCCAAAAAAAAACCTTTTAAAAATTATCCGAATTTCATTTCAGAAATCTGTTTTTTCACTTTGGGGGCCGTACAGCTTTTTTGATAAAGCAACTTTTTCCCGTTAAAAAGTGAATAAGCAAAAAATTTTAGTCCCCCACAGGTGAAATTTTAAAGGTGCCCCAAAAAAACCTTTTTTTTATCCAAACATTTTAGATAAAGTGTTTTTTTTTTTTCACTTTGGGGGGGCCCGCTTTGGGGGATAGACCCACTTTGCATTAAATTTGAATACAGCAATTTTGTAGTCAAAAACAGGTGAATTGGGTAGGTTCCCCAAAAAATACCTTTTTATTTTTCCGAATACATTTTTCCCGATACGTGTTTTTTTTTTTTTTGGCGCAATACGCTTTGTTTAAATTGAGGGCACCCCTTTTTATTAAATGTGAAACAGCAATTTGTATCACCACAGGTTTAATTGAAAAAAGGGGCCAAAAAAACCTTTTTAATTTTCCGAATACATTTTAGAAAAAGGTTTTTTTTTCACTTTTGGGGCCCGTAACCCGCTTTAAAGAAAATAAAACACCCAGTTTAAAAGTAATAAAACGAATTTTTGGGAGTCACCCCAGGGAAAAAGAAAGGGTGCCCCAAAAAACCCCTTTTATTATCCCCAAAACCCTTTCAGATACTGTTTTTTCACTTTTTGGGCATACAGCTTTTGTTATTGAGCACCCTTTCAGTAAATTTAAACAGCAATTTTTTTATTTACCCCCCAGGTGAATTGAAAAAGTGCCCCAAAAAAAACCTTTTAAATTATCCAAAAACATTTCAGATACTGTTTTTTCACTTTAAGTTTTTTTGGGTTAGAAAAGTTATGAAAATTTTGAATTTTTAAAAACCCTTAACAAACGCATTTTGGGGTTTTATTGAGGCAAACCCTTTGGGACAAATTTTAATACAGCAAAATTTTTTAGTCACCACAGTGGGACTGAAAGGGGCCAAAAAAAACCTTTTTAATATCCGTATACAAATTTTAGACAGGGGTTTTCTTTTCACTTTTGGTCAGTCAAACTTTGTTGATAGTTTTACTTTTTCAGTTAAAAATTTTAAATTTCCAGCAATTTTGTTTTGATTTTTAGGGAAATTTTAAAAGCTTGATTTGGCCGTCCTTTTTAATAAGAGAAATTTCCAAAAATCCCCTTTCCCTACCTTCTCAAATTTTTTTTTTATTTCGAACCCTGGGGCGAAATTTTAGGTGTAAGCGGGGCAAAGAGGGGGGTAGGACATGGAGGGAAAGGGAGAGAGAAGGTGCTCCCTTTTAGTGCGGGGAACAACACGCAGGCCCCGATCAACAGTTGCAGGAACCCCTCAGCCTGCAACGCCCGGGTCAGGGCCCCCCTGAATCTCAGTAACGAACGCTCGTTCCCAAACTTTTCCTTCAATTGGGGTTAAAGCAAAACTGCATCCCGCAGCTTTTCCCCCCCCCCCGCCTCCCCCTTTACGGCCAAAAATGTCGTCAACAAACAAACATTACACCGGGCCAACATGAAGCACCCAAAATGCAAACCCTGTACCCACCACTGGGAAAAAAATCCATTTCTGAAATTGGAACCCCCCTTTGGGGGTGCAAAATGCGGTTTTGGGGGGAGAAGGCATGTTAAAAAAAATCAAGAGGGTCAAAGAGGAAAGATTTTCTCTGGGTTTTGAACCCCCCATTTTTCTGATGCCAACAGAGGAGGAGAAGGAAGCCAAACAAAACGGCAAAAATCCCGGCGGTTTAGCAAACGCCCCTTTCATTCCCCCCCTTGCTTGTAGCCTGCAAACCCCCCTGGTTTCAGAATGTCCCGGACGACCAAGTCACCCCCGTGTTTTGATTTAAGATGACACATTGCGGAATTTCCAAAGCGGGTCCTTTTCCCGCAGAATTTGCTTGCGAGCCTCATCACCCGGACGAGGGAAAGACGTGGGGATGGCATTTCGGGTCCCGCCTCCCAAAAAGGGGGAGGGCGGGCGCAAAAAGGGCCCTTTATAAAGATTCCCACCACGGTCAAACGGGAAAACCCCCCTTTTCCTTTGCCCCATTTGTCGTCAAAAAGGGGCCCCGACCCCTCAAACCTGGGGCCCCTTTTTTGAGCAAAGGCCCTCTGAATCCCCCCAGCGATTTTCATAAGGGCCGGGCCTTTTTGGGCCCTTTAAAACCCTAAGTTTGAGGCAAGAACTTTGGGGGTTAAAACCCCCACCAACATGTCTAGTCACATGCAAGCAATGCATGAGTTGAAATGGGGGCAACACTTTCCAAAAAAGGCCCGACCCATCCCGGGCCTCCAAACCAAATGTCACAACCAATTTTTCCCGTCCTTTCCCCCCGCCCTCCCCCCTTTTCCCCTTTTTTTCCAAACCCACCAAAGCGTTCCCCTCAGCTCCCATGTCTCCCCAAGTCATGATCAGGGATCAGCCTCCGCCCAGCCTTCCACCATCGCCCGGTACCACCCCCAGCACCCGAGACCCATTTCCAACCCCCCCCTCCCCCCCGCCATTTTGGGCCCACCTCACGCCGTACAGGCGGCCATTTTTAAAAGCAGCCATCCTTCTGCTTCCAGGTTTTTTGGGGGCAGAAAAACACTTTAAAACCCCAAAAACCCCTTTCCCAAAAACCCCCCAAAATGGGAAAGACGGCATTGCCAGGGGTTTTGGCCCCCCCCGGTAAAGTGCCCTTTTTCCCCTGGTGGACACAAATGGGGTTCCAACCCCCCGTCATGGCCCGGCCCGCCCCCCAAAACCAAAATTTCCGGGGCAGGCATTTCTTTCCAGAAAAGCCATCCCTGCCCTGGCCACCACGGTTCCCCTAAAAATTTCAAAACGGGGTTGTCCCGCATCGTGGCCGGAAAAATCCACTGACCACCGACAAAAATGGGCTAGTAACCCGGCCAAAGGCCGCTAAAAATCCCCTGTGGGCCAAACTACAGGGTGCGCTGGGTGGAGTTCTCCCGGGGGGACGAAGGCCTCAGGTTTTTGGGGCCCCCGCTCTTTTTAAAAACCCAGGGATGGTGCAGGGCTTTTTCCCCCCCGGGCCTCCCGGTGGGAAAAACTTTCCTAGAGAAACCAAGGCCCTGTTTTAAATTTAATCTGCTTGGGGACCGTCCACCCACAAAAGGTTTAGGGGGCTTTTTGGGGCGGCTTTCCCCCAATTTAACCCCAGCGCTGGCCCGGGGACAAGAAACCTTTCCAAAGGGAAGGTGGTGGGGCGAAAAACGGGGGGAATCTGCTGGCCCCTTGCCTAAGATCGGTTTGGCTTGGAAAACACATCCCCCCGCCTGGCCCCATTTTCCCTGAACCATTGTCGCCCCGAAATTTCAAAAGAGCTAAAACCCCGGGGCGGACTGCCCGCTTAGGAAGGCTCTAAAAGTTAAGTTCCCCACTTCCCCCGTTCGCAAAAAACCCTTTGGGGGGGGTTTTGGGGGGGTCCCCTGCCTGGCTGGCGTTTTCAGCGTCACTCGGCCTCTAATTTCCCCAAACCCCCTCTCAAAAATTTCTGGGCGGGGCAACAAATTTTCCGCTGGAATTCACCCCCCCACATGCCCATCGATTTTGGGAAACAGCCCCTCAAAAAAAAGGGGCCCCCCCCCCCCCTTAAGCAGTACGAAGTGAACCTGGCCTGACAAGCAGCGGTTCGGACCCCGGGGGGTTGAGGGGGAAAAATGGAGGCAGGGGGGAAAGAGTCTGCACCAAACCTTGCCAGTTTTTTAAGAAGCCACCAAATTGGTCAGGCGGACGATGCCCCGCCCGCAAAGAGCATTGTGGGGTCTTAGTTTTTGGAACGATGTTGAAAAACCCCGAAAAAAACAGGTTTCCCCCCAGCGACGGGGGGAGGAACGGGCACAGATCGGACAAAGGAAACCTTTTTTCCTGGAACCCGGGAAAAAACCCAAAGGCCCCAAGTTTCTCAATTTTTTTCGGGGCCTTCCCTTAGGCAGTGTTCGGGGTCGAAGGGCTATGCAAACAGCGTAAAAGCTCTCAGGGGGCAAACAATCCCACAAAATTTAGGGCTTTGTTGAAGTTTAGTGCCGGGGGAAACCTAGGGGGGAGGAGGGGAGGAAAGGGGGTTTCCTAGACACCCCCACGTTACTGGGCCTCCCTTGCCCCGGAAAGGGGGTTGGCCCCGAATTTTGGGGGGGAGAGGAGGAAAAAATGATGAAAGGGTCATTTTTCTAGTCCCCCCCCCGACCCAGAGGCTTTTGGGAAAACAAGGCTTTCCCTCTTTTCAATGAAAATGCTTGGATGCTCCAAAAACCTCCAACATGATCCCGCATTAAAGGCCATCAAAATGAAAAAACAATTACTGGTGGCCCCCTTTCCCGGTCCCCGGTTTCAAAAAAAAAACTCAGGGAAATTTCCTCCCCCACCCCCCCCAAATAGAGAGTAAAAAAGAGGAAATGGAGACCTTTCTGATTGATCAACTGGAGAAAAACTTTTGCGTCCGATTCACCCTTTTTCCAAAAGGTTTACGGTGGAACAACATCACGACGGACCAGTAGAGTTTCCAAGTAAGGGCCCTAGCGGGAGCAGCCGCAGCCCAAAGGGGGCAAAGCCTAATGGGTACTTCTGGAAACTTTTTTTTACACATCACCCCAAAGCAAAGCAATGCAAGGGGACACATCCAAAACACAGAGGGCCCTTTAAAAAATCATTTTTGCAAAGAAAATCTGTGTCCCCAACACCGAAAATTTTGTAAGTGTTTTCCCCGGGCCCAATAGACTTTTGGGTTTTCCCAAAAAAGGGCGAATGGGCCCCAGCCCCGCTCGCCACCCCATAGAGGTGTTTTTCCTGGGCCCCGCAAGGGCCCCCGTCATATCTGGGCGGACCCTTCAGCACAGCTGGAGGAATCATTACAGACAAACGCATCCGGCTTTCCACAGATAATGGGGTCATTTTTGGTCATCAAGATGAATCAGGATGGATCCTAATGATGTTGTGGCCCCCCAAAGGGCCAGGGCAACCCAATTTGGTTTTCCCGGGCTTTCTTACCAATTTTTCCCCCCCCCCTTTTTTCCCAAAAAGAAATGGGTCCTCTTGAAAACTTTTTTTAAAATTTAACCCTTTTTTTTCCCCCTTTTTTTTTAATTTTTAAATTTTCCCTTTTTCCCCAAAAGTTCATTTTGCTGGTTTTTTCTTTTTAGGAAAACCCAAAAAGACAGCAAAAGGTTTTATGACAACACCTTTCCCCTTTACTTCCCCTTTTCTTTTAAAAATTTTGCATTTGTCAATGGGTTTTTTAGGGCATTTATTTCTGGGGAGATAAAACCGGGAAAATTAAGGCCCTTTGGAACAAAAAGTGGGTTTTTAAATGGGATTTCTCCCCCACAATTTTTAATATGCTGAAAAAATCCAATTTATAATTTTTTTGGGGGCATTTTGCTTTTGAAATACAGCAATAAACCTGGGCCCTTTTTTGGGAACCAGAAAGTGGCTTTTAAGTGCATTTTTTCCCTCACAAAATTTTTAATAGTGGCAAAAAAGTCCAATTTATATTTTTTTTGGGTCAGTTTGGGTGGAGATCAGCAATAATCAAGGTCCTTTTTGGTACAGAAAAAAAGGCTTCTAAGGGGGCATTATTTTCCCACAAAAATTTTTAAAAAATGGCTGAGAAGTCTTTTTTATTTAATTTTTTGGGGGTCATGCTGCTTTGAAATTTAGCAAAAACTATTTTCCTATTTTTTTAAAAAAAGTTTGTATCCAAAAAGACATTTTTTTCTTCACAACAAAAATTTTCAAAAGTGGCTCAATGGGCCCTTTTTTTTGAATTTTTGGGGGGGCATTTTTGGCTTTTGACAGCAGCCCATAAATTTTCAGGGCCTATTAAAAAAAAATTTTTTCTTAAAAAGAAAATTTGTTCTTCACAATTTAAAATCCAAGGGAGTTTTTTGGCGGGAATTTTTGTGCTGCAGAAACTGGAATTAAAAAAAAGGGGAACAAATTTTTAATTTTTTTACAACAAATTTTTTGGTTTGCCAAAAAAGGAAATTTTTTTGCAAAAAGTTTTAAACGTTTTCACCTTTGCTAGCAATTTCCCCGTATTGAGACAACCCTTTTTAAAACAATTAAAAAAAGTGAAACCAAAACATGGTTTTTAAATTTCCCCCCTATTTAAAAATTGTGTTTTTTCTTTTTTTTCCCCACTAAAAAACTTGGGATGTACAAAATAAACGGAAAAAAAAAACCTCTAATTTTAACCCCCGGGGGGAGGAAGACTGACCAGAAATTAAAGGGGGATTCAGAGGACATGGAGGCTTAAAATTTTCTTGGGCGGGGGCCCCTAAAGGGTTTGCATCATTTTTATCTCCAGGGGATTTTGTCCCTAAAACCCCCTGAAAGAAAGAATTTGAAGGGAAAAAAGAAACCAAATTTAATTGAAATTTGGGTGGGAAACATTCAGAAAAACCAGGGGGCCCCAAAAGTTTTTCCAACTAAAAAAGGGGTTTTGGGGGGTGATTAAGGAAAATTTTGTATTTCTTATTTGGGGAGCGGGCGAATTTTAAAAACATCTACCTTAAAACAATACCCTTTTAAAAAATGGGAGGGAGGGGGGTAAAGTTGTATGTTTCACACTAAAAAAAAAAGCAAAAAGATAAAATGTAAAAAATATAAAAAAACTTTCCCTTAAAAAAATCTTATAAAAATGTCGATTACCAAAAAAATAACTAAAAAGGCCCTCACTGTAAAAAAATAGCATAGTGCCCATTTTTTGATCTGTGGGTCAAAAAAGGTTTTTAAAAGTCATGCCCGTGGCCCAGGAAGGTATACAAAGTTTCCCGTTCAACTAAAAAGGGGGTGGTTTGGGAAAAAACTCCTTTTTTTTCCGGCACTTTTTTAAATCTGGGGGGCCCTGCCCGGGTTTTGGGGCTCATGCTGCATTCCAGGACCAAGGGGTAGTCTATGTCCCCGTGAAAAAAAATGGGTGGTTGAAAGACTTTTTTTTTTCCCGGCACCTTTTTAAAAAAGTGGGGGGGCATGCCCGGGTTTGGGGGCTCATGGGTGTGGCCCAGGGCCCGTTATTTTGTCAAATTTTTAATGAAAAATAAAAAAGGGGATGAAAGGAAACCTATTTCCAGCACCCCTTTTTAAAAACCGTGGGGCCCGACAGGGTTTTAATGTTTTATAAATGCGGAAAAGGACAGATATAGTTAAAAGTCCCATTTTAACTAAAATGGTTGGGTTTAAAGACACCCTTTTTCCCCCCACCCTTTTTTAATTTTTTGGGGGCCCGAAAAGGTTTAAAAAAGGTCATACGTGGTCCAACAGGTATAGTTAATGTCCAGTTCAAAATAAAAAGGTGGTTCAAAAAACTCCTTTTCCCCCGGGACTTTTTAAAATTTTGGGGGTTAAAACAGGTTTTAAAAGGTCCCTACCGTGGACAGAACAGGTAAGTCAATTCCCCTTCAACTAAAATGGCGGTTGAAAAAACCCCCTTTTTTCCCCCACTTTTAAACTTTCGTGGTCCCCGGGCAAGGTTTTTAAGGGGCCCCCCCCCCTACTTTGGGTTTCAGGACAGGGATAATTTAAAAGTCCATTTTTAAGTAAAAAGAAAGGTTTTAAAACATACTGCCTTCTGGCATCTTTTTAATTTGGGGTGATGGGAAAAATTTTTAAGGGGGCATGCGTGGACAGGGCTGGGGAAAAATTTAATGGTTTTGGGGAGTTTTTTTTTTCTGTTTGGGTTTTATAACCTAAGGGGTTGCCCAGAAGTACACGTATCCCCTTTGACTGTTTTTTGATGTTAAATTCCACTTTTTCCACCCTGGGTTTTTTGGGGGTAAGAAAGGGAAGGGGTTTGTTTTCTCCTTTCCCTAAAACTTTTAAGGGGCCCCTACGGTTTATAAACTAACATCGACCATTCCCAAAATTTTTATTGGTTATTTGCCGGGGTTTTCCCACCAACGACCCGATGACGATAGTCCCCCCTAATTTGCTCAAAAACAAACCCTTTGGTTTTTTTTTATTTTTTTCCATAGTCTATAAAGGGATTTTTAAAAACCCAAAAATTTAATTAGTGCCATTAAAAATTTTTACAAGGGTTTAAAAAAGGTTTGTCATCTCATAATGTTAGGGGACAAAAACAAAGGAAAAACCATAGCTTGCAAAAGAAAAAGTTTTAAAACCCCCCAAAAACCACAACAACAAAGGGGGTAAAAACTTAAAACCTACCCCAAAAAAAAAACATTTAATTTCCCTTTAAATCCAAAATTTTATTAATCCCCTTAAACGGCATTTGGGGCAAGAATTTTTTGTCACAATGTCGGAAAATGGGGGCCGCTTCTTTTGACAGTTGGAACTGGCTGTATTTCCAAAATGCCCTTAGTATCCCGGATTAAAAAAAACTCAACCACATATTAGGGCTAATTAAAAAATGACTTATTTTGGGGAGTTTAAAAAGGAGGTTTTTTCATCCCTTTTCCCTTTCCCCGAAAGATATGGGGCAATGCAGGGTGGGAATGGGGGCCCCAGATTTGCCCCGGGCTTATTGCTAAATAAATTTTAACTTGCCTTTGGGGGGCAAAATGTTATAGGGAGGCAATAATAGTAAATTTTTTCTCAATACAGGAAAAAATGATTTGCTTTCCCTTTTTTTTTTTCAAGTTTTTTAAAAAAAAAAAAAAAAAAAAATAATAAAAGTTCAAAACAACCTTGGTGCTGCCATGTTCATAAAGGTCACATCTATTAAATATTAAAACATTATTTATCCTGGAAGATGAGCACTGTAAAAAAAAAAATATATATATATATATCAAAAGTCTTGTATACCACAAAGTTGTACCAATAAAATTCATACTTCAACTTGCAAAATAGAACCATCACACAAGTCTGGCTCACATTTTGAGAATAGTTGAAGGGTGAGTTCAGCTGTACTTGGAACAGAATTCAGACTCGCAAGCATGACCGACTCTCCATTTTGAGCTGACCCTTTCAGGGACCCATTTCTGAGATAGGTGCGGGTCAGGTGCGGGTCCCATAGGTGGGTCCAATACCTGTCAGAATTCCAACAAAACATAAAAAAATTCAGCTCACCTGAAATAGCGTCATGGTACCGCGGTGCCTTATACCGCTTTAAATATTCAATGTGAAACAAGTTGAATGGAACCAGCCAAACTCAAGGGTAGAAGGCAGTCTAAAACATTGAACTTTATTAGTTTAAAATCATATCCAGACCGTTACAAACATTAAAAGGACAGAGCAAAAAACAACCAGCTCCTTGCTGACATATTTCGGATCAAAAGATCGTTCCTCATAGGGTTAAACCCATGATGTTAACTATTTATAGGCAAAACCCAGGCTGAGACAAAATGCCTTCTACCCTTGAGTTCGGCTCTTTCCATTCCACTTGTTTCACATTCAATACCTGTCAGACTTTGATGGCATATCAGCAGCCATCAATAAAATCTGAAAACATTTACGTGTTGTAAAAATTTTGTCCAGTTGTGTATATTTCTAAAAGTCTTGTTTATGCCACTTCTCTAAGTGAGATAGGAATGAATTTGTGTTTTTAGTGGCTCAGTCGCCTTTCTTGACCAAAATGTTTATGGTAGTTATCAAAAAGTAGACCCATAAAGTTCAAATTAATGATGGTTTTCCTATGTGACTGACTGCACATACTATATGTACAGATCAATATTTGTGTAAATAGCAGTACAATATTTTTGTAAATCTGTGTTTTAAAATACAATGATAGCCACTGAGCGCTATATGATTTCTTGGGTTTAATATACCGAATCTGACAAAGAGAGTAGACCCCTCACATTTTAAAAAAAATGTATTATAAATTTTCATGGGACAACACCGTATATATCACACTTTGATGCAATGTTTATTAGTCAGTATACTGCTTGAATATAAGAGTAAATTTGGTGTTTCCTTAAAATAACTCAACACACAGCCCTCAATGTCTAAACCGCTGGCAACAAAAGTGAGCACACCCCTAAATTGTGCCCAAAGTGTCAACATTTTGTCTGACCACCATTATTTTCAAGCACTGCCTTAACTCTCTTGGGCATAGAGTTCACTAGAGCTTTAGATTTTGTCACTGGAATGCTCTTCCACTCCTCCATGACAACATTAAGGAGCTGGTAGTTGTTAGAGACCTTACGCTCCTCCAGCTTCCATTTGAGGGTCCCCCCACAGATGTCCAATAGGGTTTATGTCAAGAGACTTGCCTGGCCAGTCCAACACATTTACCCTCATTTTATTTAGTAAGGCATTGGTTATCTTGGAGGTGTGTTTGGGGTTGTATCATGTTGGAATGCTTGCCTGTGGCCTAGTTTATGAAGGAAAGGGATCATGCTCTACTTCATTATGCAACAGTACATGTTGGCATTCATGGTTCCCTCAATGAACTGTAACTTCTCAAAGCCAGCATCACTCATGAAACCATGACTCCCCCAACACCATACTTTATGGTAGGCAAGAAACACTTGTCTTTGTACTCTTCATCAGGTTGCTGCCACACAAGCTGGACACCATCTGAACCAAGTAAGTTTATCTCATCTGACCACAGGGCATAGTTCCAGTAATGTCCTTTGTCTGCTTGTCTTCAGCAAACTGTTTCTGGGCCTTCTTGTACATTATTTTTAGAAAAGACCTCCTTATGGGACAACAACTATGCAGACTAATTTGATGCAGCATGTGGCATATGGTCTGAGCACTTACAGGCTGACCCCCACCCCTTCAACCTCTGCAGCAATGCTGGCAGCACCCATATGTCTATTTTAAAAAGACAATCTGGATGTGATGCTGAGCAAATGGACTCAACTTCTTTGGTTGATCTTAATGAGGCCTGTTCTGAGTGGAACCTGTCTTGTTAAACCACTGCATGTTTTTGGTCACTGTGCTGCTGTTCAGTTTCAGGGTGTTGGTAATCTTCTTATAGCCAAGTCCATCTTTATGTAGAACACTTTATATAGAGTGGCAATTCTTTTTTTCAGATTTTCAGAAAGTTCTTTGCCATGAGGTACCATGTTGAACTTCCAGTGACCAGTATGAGAGATTGTGAGAGCGATAACACCAAATTCAACACACCTACTCCTCACTCACACCTAACATGTCACATGACATTGTGGAGGTAAAATGGCACACTGGGAACAATTCGTCCATTTTCACCTAGGGGTGTATTCACATTTGTTGCCAGCAATTTAGACATTGATGGCTGTATACTGAGTTACTTTGAGGGGACACCAAATTTACACTGCTACACAAGCTATAACTGACTACTTTACAGTATATTAAAGTGCCATATATTCACTGTTGTCCCATGAAAACATAATATGCAAAAATGTGAGGGGCATACTCACTTTTGTGAGGTACTGTAACTACAGAAGTAACAATTGCCCCTTTAAACTATTCACACAATATAACAACAATTTGTTTTTATTAATATCTTTATTACTGAAGTGATTAAATTGGTTGAAAAGTGTCTAGTTATTACGCCACCAACATTTTACATGGCATTTCTACTGAGAGATGAGATGAGAACATAACATTTTGGACTGTGATACAAATTCATCACAGTTGCTACTAATTATACCTCAGAGTTTCTCCTTGACCTGTCAATGTCTAACTTGTTTTGAGTGAGTTATTTAGGTTTTGAAATCAATGGAAGTACTGAGGCAGATATTTTCGTGAGTGACTATCTATTTACTGCTATGCAGTATATCTTCTCAGAAATTACCAATTCATCAGGTGAACTTATTAAATTTAAAAGACAGAAGCAAGAAACTGAACTCTGCTGAAACTTCCAGAGGTTTTGACAAGTGATACACCGTTGTAGAAATTATAGGGTATATGTTTCAATCAACTTTTAGCTATATACAATAACGTTGATATGCTTGGAAGTAAAAAGGTGGTTCCCTACAAAGCAGATTCAGCAGGGCACGCAAAATTCCATTTTTTTTTTTTAAATCTCACTAAAATAAAATAAACAAATTATTTTTTTTATTTAACAAATTACTAGTCATTAATTCCATATTTACACAAGCTGATTTTCGATCAAACAGCTAAGTAAGAAGAAATAGATAATCACCCACTCTTAGTCCAAAAAGCTCAGATAAAAGCTCATTCTACTATGAGTAGGCTTCATAGAAATGTAGGAGAGAAAGCAAAAAAAAGTATAGACTTGACTAAAAGATCTAAAACAATACATCAGTTACTGGTAAACTTTGTTGCATTTTAGCCAATCTGAGTTTTTAGTTTTCCATCCAGGGACAAAGAAAAAGTAATGCAAGGATTGTCGTCTTATTTAGGCCTTAAAGGAGTTGTCTCCCTACAGAGTTTCATAGGCTGCATGAATGAAATACTCTGTCACTTCCTGGTTCAGACGACTAATTTGCATAAGCTCCCTGCTTGTATTCAACTCTGCGCTTTCAGTTGCTAAATAGATCAGATTAGATCAGAGTAACTCTATTACAAAAAGTATACACCCCAATAAAGAGTATTAGAATGAGCCAGTATATATATAATATATATATATATATATATATATATATATATATATATATATATATATATATATATATACTATATATTATATATATATATATATATATATATTTATATATTATATATAATATATATATTATATTATATATATATATATTTTTATATATATATATATATATATATATATATATATTATATATATATATAATATATTCCAAACTAAGTAGTAATGGATCATAATAAATAATTGACATTACCCATATAAAAAGTAGTAAAATGGGGGTCGCTACGGTCCCGTCCCGAAGCGTTTTGCCAACAGGCTTCTTCAGTGGACTGATTTTTTGTGTTTTTGTTTATTTATTGTATCTTGTAATTAAAATCATTTTTGTAATTTTTTATTGAGATAAGACTTTCGATGTTTCTTTTTTTTTTTTTGTTTAATATGCTTGTGGGAGTGTCTCATTACATATATATATATTATATATATGAATGGGATTTTTGGTGCTATTCGTATATTGTATAGGATATATGTATATATATATATTTATATATATATATATATATAATATATATTATATATATTATGTATATGTCTACCTATAGAGGTGGCTTATATACCTGCCTACCTATGCTACCTATGTACATAGCTATCTCCTACTGGGGAATGTAAACCTTCCTACCAGTGAGTTATATAACTAACTACGAGTGGGCTATATAGCTACCTTATGGGAGGTCCTATATACCTACCTACCGGGGGGTGTCTATGTACCTCCCTACCTAATGGGGAGACTATACTGTATAGGAACAATGGGTGACTCCCCATCCCCTGCAACAGACACCTGCTTTCCTATCTTAGGAAAGCGGGTTGCTGGGGGGATAGGGTGTCAACATGTTTCCTATATAGGCTCCATTAGTTGTCCATGGGTTTACGCGTTTCAGGCCTGTTCCTCAGCCCTTATTTGTCCAGTTACAATTAAGGGCCGAGGAACAGGCCTGAAACACGTAAACCATGACAATTTTTGGATTTTTTTTAATCGTGTTTTTATATTATCTTCAATAAAGAGTGTGTTTTTCGGAATCCTGTATGCACGAGTGCTGGATTACACTACAATTGTTCCTCACTTGTATGAACGTCCACAGCCCGATGTTGTCTTCCATGTGTACCATGTCGGAGAGAAGAAAGGAACGGACCCCATACAGCCCCAAATTTCACGGCGAGCTAAACTCTATTTTTCCCTTTTATTGTGTCCAGTAGGTAGGTATACAGGTGTTGGAAAAGTGAAGATTCTAATATTGTGTGTGGTAAATTCTGCACTGACGAGGGGCGGCCAGGAGAAGTCATCATGGAAGTCTGGGCCAGATGGAGAAGAAAAGGGAAAAATGAACGACTCGTCACTCATCACCTGTGAGTCACTAAATATACCTGCACTGTAATCACTTATATGTTTGAAGAGCCTGTGTACAACTCATAGTCACATGTGGTGGTCGCATTTGGTCATGGTCTGGCAGTATTATTTCACCCTTAAGTAGCAATATTATTGGGTCTTGATATTGTGGGAATTTGGAAAATAAATTTCAGTGCTGACTTTCATTGTACAGTGTACTGCTGAGATTATGGACAGAATCTTTGTGGAATATGTATTAAATTAGTGACAGGAACATACATTTCTTTTCTCTACAAAAATACATGCCGCAGTTCACGATGTGGTGTAAATAATGCTGTATGAAGCCAGCCCTACTAAGCAAAGTGTAACACAGAGGGCCCAGGCCCAGATGTTTTTGGGACCCTAGCAATGCACCTGCCAAAAGATCTTGGTCCTATGATGAAACCAGTGCTATGTTGATATTATAAATTATGGGTCTGGTTAAAGGTTTTGCATTGTAGCCCAGGAGCCTCAATTTATGTCTTTTGCTTCTTTATCAGTTTGCTTATACTATATCTAGAGATGGGCGAATCAATTCTTACAAAGTGGATTCATTTACAATTTCAGGAAAACTTTGATTCTGAACGAAGTCGAAGTTTGGGGTGATTCGTCGGAACGAAGCGTGTTTTTAATTGATAAAATGGCTGCGAGCACATGGCGTGACATGGGGCAAAGAAGTCTGGGAGGAAGAAAGGAGTAGCCTAAATGACATGTACAGAGATGAAGCCAATCAGAGACCGGTGGGATTCTGTGACGCTGACAGTTCACACTGCTCTCTCTGTGCTGTGTTGTAGCTGCTGCAGCTCCAGTGTTAGAGATCTCACACAAAAGAAAGACCTTTTATACAGCGATTTTTGGGGGTGTCACAGCTTTTCTCAGAGACTACTTCTCTTACGTTCTAATTTTGATTTTGTGGGGTATTGGAATTGAAGTCCAGTGTGCGTCCAATTCAGCTGCATATACATTTTAATGCTATCTGCTCAGTTCTGGAGCACATTGAATATCCAAGGGTTTTCTAAGCCTGTTGTTGCTGTTGTATTCAGTTAAAGTAACAATGTTTTTACAATCCTAATACCAGTTAATTTTTGGCTGCTTATGTCTTTTGCGCAATTTATATCCAGGGGCTACTTAAACGTCTTTGTGCTATTGTAGTCAGTAAAAGAAAGGGGTTTTTTTAAACCCCAAAGAGGAAATGTTGCCTGTAGCATAAATCATATCCGAAGGTTAATTACGTTTTTTTCTGCTGTTGTGGTCAATATAATACATATCGTTTTAACACGCTACATAGCTGGTAATTTTTGGCAGCTCATTTCTTTTGCACAATTTAGATCCATGGGTTAATTAAGCGTTTTTCTGCTGGTGTAGTCAATAAAAGAAACAGTGTTTTTCAACGCCTAAGAAGAAATTTTGCCTGTAGCACAATTAATATCCGAAGGTTAACTAAGCGTTTTTCTGCTGTTGTGGTCAGTAAAATACACGTCGTTTTAACACGCTACTGTCACGGGAGTCGCGGGTGCCGCTGCCCCCCGCGATCGCCCCCCGGCCCGCAGGGGGCCCGGCGCGGGTGCCGCGGCTGCCCGCGACCATCCCTCTGCGCTCCTGTCACTTACCCGTCCGCGCTCCGGTGAACACTGTCCCCGCCTGTCCCGGCCGCCGCGCGCGTGCCCACTGCTTAAGGCGCGCGCGCGACGGCTTCTCTAGATTTAAAGGGCCAGCGTCCCGATAATTGGTCAATAGTCGGGCGCTGGTTCTATTTAAGGAATACGCCCCCAGCACTTCCTGCCAGTCCGTGGGTGTGTTTTTTTTGTGTGTTTAGAGAGTATTGGAGTTCAGTCTTGATTACCCGTGTACCAGTCCGCTTGCTTACGTTTCCTGACTTTGCCTGTTTGCCGCCTGCTCTGACCGTCTGCCCCTCTCTGACCACGTATCTCTGCTGCCTTCCCTGACCTTCTGCCTGTCCCCGACTACGCCTCTGGATTACATCTTTGTACCACGCTGTACCCCGGCCCCCACCGCAGGCAAGTCACGTCAGGGGTAGCGACCTGGTAGCCTCACGCCGCAGCAAGTCCATCCCGCTTTGCGGCAGGCTCTGGTGAAAACCGGGGGCTACTTAGACTCCGCTCCCTGGTGTGGCTTAACTGTCATCGCTTGCGGTGGTCCAGCGAATCCACCTCTGCGTTACAGCTACATAGCTGGTAATTTTTGGCAGCTCATTTCTTTTGCGCAATATAGATCCAAGGGTTAATTAAGTGTTTTTATGTTGTTGTGGTCAGTAAAATACACGTCGTTTTAACACACAACAAAGCTGGTAATTTTTGGCAGCTCATTTCTTTTGCGCAATTTAGATCCAAGGGTTAATTAAGCGTTTTTCTGCTCTTGCAGTCAGTAAAAGAAACTGTTTTTCAACGCCAAAGAAGAAATTTGGCCTGTAGCATAATTCATATCCGAAGGTTAATTAAGCGTTTTTCTGCTGTTGTGGTCAGTAAAATACACGTTGTTTTAACATATTACAAAGCTAGTAATTTTTGGCAGCTCATTTCTTTTGCGCAATTTAGATCCAAGGGTTAAGTGTTTTTCTGCGGTTGTGGTCAGTAAAATACACGTTGTTTTAACACGCTACAAAGCAGGTAATTTTTGGCAGCTCATTTCTTTTGCGCAATTTAGATCCAAGGGTTAATTAAAGGGTTGTCTCACTACAGGCTTTCAGCCTACCTCAGTGTGTCTGGCAGCATAGGATTTTTGAATTTAGAGGCCTGCTTCTTGTCTGCCTCTTCTCCTCCCCCTTCCCCTCTCCCCACAGCACACAGACAGCTCTCCTCCTCCAACTGCAGTACCTTCTATACAGCGGGGGGACGGGGGGGGACGAGGGGGTTTTCTGCCAGAGTTAACCCTGTGTGTGTCTGCCTGGATCTGCTGCTCACTGCTGGATCAGCTGCATTGTGCGGCTGCTGTGGCCGAGATCTTGCTGCTCCTCTCCACAGAGTCAGGAGACAGGAGAGGGCTGATCTCTGAGTGTGGAGAGGTCTGTGAAGCTGTGTATGCTAATAGCAGAGCAGGGGGGATGTAAGTGTTCCTATACCCCCTGCTTAGCATACAAATCTCCACGGACATCTCAAGCAACAACAAACACAAACACTGTCCTCCCATCAGAACAGACACAGAGCAGCTGTGAAGTGTGTTACTATAATCACAGCAGAGCAGGGAGGGATATGAACCATTCACATGCCCCCCTGATCTGTTCTATTAGTATATTCAGAGCTCCACAGACACATGGTGATTATAGTAACACACTTCACTGCTGTCACATCATACTGACCATAGATCAGCCTCACCTCTGCTCTCCTCAATCTGTGTAGAGAGCAGGAGGGGGCAGGCACACACAGGGTTAATCCAGGCAGCACAGCTACACAGACACAGATGCTGGGAGTAGAGCCCTCCCTTCCCCTCCCTTACAGAAGCATCACAAGTGCCCTTATACTGTGCGGGAAGGGCTCTGTGCTCCGACCTGTATTGAGAAACTGATGAGTCACCAGAAGTGTTGAGCGATTTTATCGACAAAGTTGAAATCGGCAAGGTTTTTATGGTGATCGAAATTTCCAGATCATGCGATAATTAAGGTTAAAATCTGTGCATCATCTATTAAGATCGCGCCTTTTTCGGCACTTCCTGTAATTTTGGCGGCCAGCAAATCAGATTACAGAATAGATCAGGGTGAGATGGGGTGTGCGACGTCATGACTGGGATGTGTTTTGGGTTGCGTTGGCTGGAAAAATCACAAGACCTCGTTTTACATAGAACAGCGTTTCCTGTTTCAGCCTCAGTGTCTCTCAGGTCTCATAGGGATGGGGACCTGCGCTCTGCCTATGGACAATCAGATCAGCGAAATTAGTCTATTTCTGCACAGAGAAACCTCTACTATTAGCTGTGATCCTTCCAATTTAGTTATATTAGAGATTTGAAGATTTTATGTAGTTAGCTAGAGAATTTTAAAGCAGCATCTACCGCTGTAAATTCACGGCGGGGGGAGCAAGGGGGGGGCCCCCGCGGGCGAACACAGACAAGCTCTATCTATAAAGAACACTGGATAAAGTTCACCAAGACTTAGTGTAGACATTGTAGTGGAATATCTTTATTAATAACAGCTTGCTATTGAAATATTTCCTGGATATTGGCAGCCTGAACTTATATTGGATACACATCATTTCTAGTAACTGCAGGTCTCTTTGTTAGGTGCAAAACTCCACTTTTATTATCAGTATACATTTCAGATATGTGTTCATTTTAATTTTACCCATTACACCTGTGACTGTTGATATATCCACCTTGCAGTTAAATTACAATCCAGCAATCTTGTAGTCAGCACAGGTTGTTTGTTGCCAAAAATACCGTGTATCATACGAAAACATAACAGTTACGTGTTTTTTGACTTTTGCGCACCCAGCATTGTTCATTGACGCAGCATTCACGTAAATCTTAAAACAGCAATTCTATATTCACCACAGGTGAATTGAAAGGTGCAAAAAATACCGTGTATCATACGAAAACATAAAAGTTATGTGTTTTTTGACTTTTGCACACCCAGCATTGTTCATTGACGCAGCATCCACGTAAATCTTAAACAGCAATTCTATATTCACCACAGGTGAATTGAAAGGTGCAAAAAAATATCGTTTATTATACCATAACATAACAGTTACTTTTTTTTTTTTACTTTTGCACACCCAGCATTGTTCATTGACGCAGCATCCACGTAAATCATAAAACAGCAATTCTATATTCACCACAGGTGAATTGAAAGGTGCAAAAATTACCGTGTAACATAAGAAAACATAACACATACGTGTTTTTTTGACTTTTGCACACCAGCATTGTTCATTGACGCAGCATCTACGAAAAATCTTAAAACAGCAATTCTATATTCCCCACAGGTGAATTGAAAGGTGCAAAAAATACCGTGTATCATACGAAAACATAACACATACGTGTTTTTTGACTTTGCGCACCCAGCTTTGTTCATTGACGCAGCATCCACGTAAATCTTAAAACAGCAATTCTGTAGTCACCACAGGTGAATTGAAAGGTGCAAAAAATACCGTGTAATATACGAAAACATAACAGATACGAATACGATCTTTTGGACTTTTTGGGGCACATTAAGGTTTGGGTTTCATTGACGTAGTCAATCCACGTAAATAATTGGTTAAAAGATCATTCCTTTGTCACCACAGGTTTTGAA
Source organism: Phyllomedusa bahiana (assembly GCA_025379985.1). Classification (NCBI taxonomy): domain Eukaryota; kingdom Metazoa; phylum Chordata; class Amphibia; order Anura; family Hylidae; genus Phyllomedusa; species Phyllomedusa bahiana. The sequence continues at coordinate 56,499 of JAODAL010015457.1, forward strand.
TTGAAAGGGTGCAAAAATAAGTAACTGTGTTTCGAAACAAAAACAGATACAGAATAACAGATCCTTTTTCCCGACATTTTTAATCTGGGGGTCAAAAGGGTTTAAATGGTCATCTGCGGTCCAGGAAAGTATAGTAAATTGTCCAGTGGAACAAAAATGGTGGTTAAAAGGGGACCCCTTTTTGCGGAATTTTTAAATCGGGGGGGTCATGCAGGTTTGGGGCTCATGCTGCGTTCCAGGAGAGGGATTTTCAATGTCAAGTTCAAGTAACATGATGGTTCAAATCATACTGCCTTCTGGCACTTTTTAATTTGTGGGTGATGCAGGTTTAAGGGTCAGGCTGTGGTACAAGACAGGGATAGTGACTTTTTTTCTGTGACTTTTATAACCTAAGTGTTGTGCCTAAGATGTAGCACGTATCCATTTGACTGTTATGGATGTTAATTTCAGCTTCTCCAGCCTTGTTTGGGTGTAATAATGAAGGTGTTGTTGCTCTACCATAGAATTTAATGGTAATCTCTCATAATAGATGCTCACTATCGAAAAACCTTATCGATAGCGGCCGACTATCGACTATCGCTCGATCTCGATAGCCAACGCAATAGCTCAACACTAGTCACCAGCACTGACAGCCAGATAGATAAAAATCGAGAGGTCAGTGGCTATAGTGATTTGAGGAGCTGATGCACTCCTACTAACAGGGATAACTCAAAATCAGTAGGACATTTCTATTGAACATATATTGCAAAGCTGCTTGTTTTTTAAAGATCTTTTAATTAAAACCCAATCTTGTAGGGAAACCCCTTTAATTGTTTTTCTGTTTTGGGGGCAGAAAAATACTCGTTGTTTTAAACGAAAAAGCTGGTAATTTTTGGCAGCTAATTTTTTGCGCAAATTTTGATCCCCAAGGGGTTAATTAAAGGTTTTTTTCTGTTTTTGTAGTAAAAGAAAAAGGTGTTTTTCAATAAGAAGTTTTTCCCGTGCTAATTAATATCGAAGGTTTTTAACATTTTTCGCTGTTTGGTCAGAAAATAACATTGTTTTAAAAACGCTACAAAGTGGTAATTTTTTGCAGCTATTTCTTTTGGCAAATTTGCCCCAAAGGGGTTAATTTAAATGTTTTTTTGCTGTTGGCTTTTATTGCATAAAATCACATTGTTTTTAAAAGGACTACAAAGTAAATTTTTCCTGCCATCTGTGGAGCGCAATTTTACCCAAAGGGTTTCCTAAGCTTTTTAGTGGGTTCAATTTTTAGTCAATAAGGGGGGATTTTCTTATACAGATTCTCATTAAACAGAGTTGTAAAAATTTTTTAACAAACAGTTGTTGACAGGAGGGGGGGGCGGGCCTTCAATGAAGTGGCAGTGGGACAAATATTCCCGGAGAGGCAGGGGTCGCAGCACAGTAAGGGGGACCGTTGCAGAGGGGTGACTCGGTGAGGCCAGAAACTGCCGGTTTGTTCATGTAGACGGCCGTGTGATTGATCAGCAAACCCAAGGGGTTCTTGATTGGTTTGAGTTGGTCAATACCAACTTCATCCAGATGACTCTTACAACATAGCCAACAGTCTGGTGGGGTTTGTGAGATAAACATCTATTAGTTGTTATTGGCACAGGGAAACGGGTCTGCGGCCCCTACCTGTCCTCAACCCGGCTGCTGTCCCGTCAAGGTCCCTTCAGCCAGTGAACAAGTATGTGGCTGGGCTCAGTGCCACTTACAGCGGGGATGAACATTGAGGGACAGTCAGCAGCAACTTGCAACGAAGAGGGTGGGCAGACATCCCCTGCTTCTTGCTGTATTTGATATGGAGAGTGGCACTTGGTGATGTTTATTTTTTGGCAAGCAGGTCAGCCTCTGCATACCCAAGACAGTTGGCAGGAGGTCAGCATAGCTGTGATCAAAACACTCATGAAGTATTAAAGTAGGTGGTTTGAATCCATTTTCTGCATTACACCGTTTGTTCTAATGCAGGTATGGAACTGAACTGACAGGAGACCATACTACAGGGAATGTTTTAAGGTGCTTATTTGTGGCATTCTGTGTCATTGCTGATTTGAATTTAGTACCAAAACTCGAATGGGAACCTGAACAAAAAAGAAGCAAAAGTAATGCTAGACAATTAACTGGCTTTGGATGATCTTCCTTCAGTATGAAGAAGGTGAATAGGTTCTGTCCAACTTACCAGTAACTAAAAAACACAAGGTCCTTCTGGAGGCCCTCCTGTTACTGTGGGAACAAATTACTTCCTAGGACAGATTTCAAAGTGGTTTAAGAAAGCAAGTTTGATAATCGTTCATTGTTCATGAACAGATAATACAGGTTGATAAAGCGATCAATTTTGTGAAGTATTATCCAGTGTGTCCAGATTTGAAATGCTCTGAAATCTTTAGACTGCATTTGTAATGGAAAAGGCTCCGCACACAACGCCTACAAGGACTATAAATAATTATACTAATTAAATATTTTTAGAGCCCTATAGAGAAGAGTGTCTCCTTCACGCATCATCTGTCATGAGATCCGTTGTACTGTACCTCTTGCCGCCGGTCCTTGACCACGATCCTTTGGCCCGGCTGTCCTGACCGTACACTTGTCCCCGCACTCCAGTTTGCCTTACGATTTTGTATATTGCTACACCTTGGCTGCCACCGCAAATGCAATCACGTCTAAGGATAGAGACCTGGTAGGACTTCCGATGCAAGCAAGTCCATCTCGCTTTTGCTGCGGGCTTTGGTGCGAAAACCAGAGGTCCTAATTAGATTCCGTTCTGGCGTGGCTACTGGCCATTCCTTGCGGTGGTTTCAGTGGATCCGCTTACACTGTTCACGTGACCCCAACATGAATCAATGAAATGACGTTATTCATCAGTAGTCCTGCGCAATGACAAAATCTAACGCATAGTCCCGCATGGTAAGGATGAGCAAACAGCAGGTATCTGCATAAGCTGCCACTGGCCGAATTAAATTTAGCGGGGTAGTACTGTGTACTGCTTGGATCTCTATTAAATCATTAAATTCTCTTTCTATGTTCATTGAGTCATTCCAAGCTTAGATGGAGGGCTGGAAATTTCAATGTTTGGGAAATGTCAATTTCAAGACTACTGTTGTGGGAGGACGGTCTGCCGCTGCAGCTTAAGGAGGGTGTGCTTGACCGGTGTAAGTAGTACGGCTTGTAAGTGCATGCAAAGTTCCTCGGCCATTTTTAGAATGTTCTGCAGTTTTGGGGGGTGTAAAGAAAGTTGAAAACAACCAGATTGAAATATGTATGGTATGAAGGGAGGATGGGCTCTGCCCTCCTCTACGCAGTCTGCTCGGACACCATTGGTTCTTTTATCGTCTGTCACAATGGTTCTAATTTTCAGTTTGTTCACGGAGGAAAGCCACAAAATCGATTCCTCTTGACTTGACCAGGAGCATGTCTCCGAGTGTACTTTCGTTTCTCCCAGGAGAACTTCTCCTGTCACAATTTGGTTCATCAAATCTTCCCCCTGTTCTAAATTTTCCCCTGTTAATATATTTATTCAGTTCATCTTATCCCCTCTGTTCAATATATTTCACCCCTATTAATATATTTATTCCTGTTCATTCAATTTCCCCCTGTGTCATAAAAATTGCCCAATTAATATATTTTTTTATGTTCATCTATTTCCCAGCTGTTCATTTAATTTCCTCCTGTTAATATATTTATTCCTGTTCATTCAATTTCCGCGCGTTCACAATAAATTCCCCGTTAATTATTTATTCCTATTCATTAATTTCCCCCTGTTCATAATTTTCCCTTTAATTTATTTATATTCTCCTGTTCTTCAATATTCCACTTGTTCATCAGTTCTGTCTGCCCGCTTGTAACCCAACTTTCTGCTGTTACCTGACATCGAATCTCCGCCACCTCCACCTGACCTGTTGGCCCTGAAGCTTTGACTACGAGCGTTTCGTCTTACGTTCTTGGTACCTGGTCTCTGCGACTCGGCTCTGCAAGACAGGCCATTTACTCGCAGGCCAGGGATAGAGACACTGTAGGGCTCCCACGCAGAAGTCCATCTGCCTTGCGGTGGGCTCTGGTGAAAAACGGGACATTCTTAGTCCGCTCCCTGGCATGGGCTGCTGCCACCACTTGCAGTTCGGTCCAGACGGAGCCACTACACCCGTGTCGTTTCAATGGCAGAAGTAAATGCCAAGTTCCTGGCAAGTTCTTTTGAATGGTGCAGAGTCCTCTCTTGAAAAGGGACGGGCTGCGAGTACCACCAACTTGGGACAGGAGCAACGGTCCAGCTTCTGCACTTAGGGAGGGCTAGACGACATACTGCTGACTCTTGGCAAGCGTACTCGACAGTTTGAACGACGCTTGCACCTGAGAGCCGAGGAGTAGGAGTATCTGACGGTGATGATGTATAGCCAGGGAGTTGTATTCGGCAGAGGTGGTGAAGCCTTGGACGGCCTGAAAATGGGAGCCGTGCACTGGGTATGTGCTGCTGTTGGGACTGGATGGACCACCACATCTGAAACACGTCATGGTGGACACGATGTTGGTGTGAGTGCAGGGACTGTGGTGCAAAACGTTACGGTCCCTGGTCACGCTTTACTTTCTGGCCACTGATTCGACATATTAGCAATGATTCGCACTCCTCTGGTTGTTAACTTAGCAAAAACTGGCCACCACCGCCGAGTAGGTGATTTTTACCACCAAAGCGCTGCCCACGGAACTGACTGTTTACCGTGCCTGACCCGGTAAGCCCATGTGCGTTAAAATTTCTGGGGACTCCTGCAAAGTGAGTTGGTTCTAAATCGTGGGCCCGTTTCAGGCTCCAACATCGCCATGCCTGCACACCCTGCTGATTCCGGCCACACTACCGACTTAAGGGCCTGCGCCACTGCCTGACAAGCAAGCTGCCTCTCTCTTCTCCAATGTAATGATTGAAGCCCTTGTAACTTGTTGGTCTGGGTCAGCTGTTAGCATTCTAATGGCTGTTACAAAAAACCCCAGTATGTGATGGTACACCTTAACTATTTTACATAATCTGGCCCAGACATTTAACTCTCTTACTGTCAAGATCCCCAGTTGTCTGTCGTTCCAAAATCCTCCATCTTCTTCTCCTCAGTTATCTCTAAAACTTATGTAGAGAAAATGGAATGATTCAGGGCTGGGACAGATGATTTAGTCGAGGGTATGGCGGACCGCAGTAGAGTGATGCTTCATCCCAGGGAGAAAGTGAGGGCACAAGGAGGCATGGAGTGGGCTTGATATTTTCATTTGGGGGGCTCACTTTAGTGCCTTGTTTAAATAGGAGCACCAGAATACCAAGTCCCCAGGCCATTGGTTTGCTTCACCCGGCTACAAGGTGTGATCGGCTACATCGATTAGTGTTTGCCTGTCACCGCCGGCGTCCTTCATCGTAACGTTGTAGCTTGTTACAAAGCCATGTCTGCTCTATAAACATAATCCCCCATTGCAAACTCTATCATCATATTTGCCGCTTCTGCAAGAAAGCAGCGGGATGTATTCTCCCCACCTCTTTGCTGCCCACACTGTCCTCAAATAGTTGGTATCACTGTTTAGTGCGCAGGAGGCAACACTAGCAATAGTAAGTTTATGGCTGTGGGAAGCGAAACAGAAAGAGGTGGGTTGAGGACAGGTGAGAGGCCCTCAACCTGCTCTGGGCCAATGCTAACCTAGGGGTTGTTGTGTGTTTCAAACTCCACCGACTCTTGGTGGGGTTGTCAGAGTGTCATCCTAGGGAGAAAGTGGTAATTTGACTTGTGTGTGGTTCAACCACTAGGGCCGGTAGATTGACACCGGATGCTGTCGGCTAGCAGGGTGTCTCCTGCTAGTGTACCGTCCCATTACTAGTGCTGCGAATCTGTGGCCGGCACTCGGTACCTGACTACTGTGTTCTTTGACGCTATGGTAGGATCTTAGCCCGCTTCAGCTTGTTTTTTTTTTTCCATCACTGGCCGCTGCCATGACTTTATCAGGCTGCATTCCTGCTTAAATTTTTTGGTCAGTTTTGCCCCTGTAGGGAATTTTAGAGTGAAGCGATTCGAAGAGCGGCAGCAGTCATATACTTGTCATACTAAAACGCAGCATTGTATGAAGACCAAACCGAGCTTCCTCTGCATATTTAACATGGCACACTAGTCTACAGCACCCAACAGGCTCTCTGCAGCTGGAAATAGCTGTTTTTTACGCGATTCGTCCAAAGTAATCCGGACCGAAACAATAATTTTGTCGGAAAATTCGTTATGAAGTGGAGCGAACCGAAATATTGAGAAATTCGCCCATCTCTAACTATATCCAGTTGCAACAAAATGAAAGAAAATGTTCAGCTCAGTTTTTCATGTATTTCATGATAACTGGAGGTGCTGGGCAAAACTAGATATGATGTACACTCAACTTCAGCATCCACTTAGCTAGGAAGAAAGGTGGTTATGTATGAAAATTGTCTGTAAACTGACTGTCAACCATCCTAATAGACTTTAATAGAAAATCTGTTCATCAGTCCCCAGCTAAACAGATTTTCTGAATGGACGTTGTTCTTGTAACTCTACCGGCGGAGGTCCAGAAAACTTAGAGAATGTTCATTCTTCTTCCCGGTTTCGGGCAAAACATGAACCATGTCAGTGGTTGAGGACAATGGGTGAATCCACAAACCATGCACAGAACTGTCCCCCAAAGCCAAGTAAATTATGTCAAAATACCAGCCGGATTCTTTATTCAGAATCCGCCCTTTATTTGCATACTGCCTTGTGGACACACCCTTACAGTTTTTTATTGCTTACTAATTCTTCACAAATATTTTTAAAACTAATTACAATAACAGATCACTTATGACTTTTTATTAGTACCAATTTGGGTACGTATGACTTTTTGATAATCTTTTACTCCTGTTTTTGGGACACACGATGAAAAAGTGCAGTGATTTTTTTTTTTTCAGGCACCATTTTATTGAAACAAAATCAATCCACACAGATACACAGTAGTGAACATGTATAACAGTGTCATTCATTTTGTATATAAAATATTCATAATATACCAATCTTGAAACCACAAGAGCTTATCAGAATATTACCCTAACTCTAACAACAAGAAATAACGTAACCTAACTTTAAGCCAAAAATCTATATATGAACATTCCCTATGTATCTTATCACCTTCATTTGCCACCTATATATCAGAGACCCAGATCACTTTAAGTCTTATTTTGCAACCTTCCCAAAGTGCCCCAACAAATACAGCGATTTTGTTGTTGCTTTTTTATTTTAATATTTTATGACATACATCATTGGGTAAAAATGACATGTTATTTTTTTCTGGGGGTCAGTATAATTATAGTAACATCACATTTGAATGTTTTTGTTTTTTTTTTAAATAATAATGTTGGAAAGTTGATATTTTTATTGGTACCATTTTTGTGTACATAAAACTTTATTACTTTTATTCTATTTTTTGTAAGGCAGGATGAATAAAAATGCAAGTTTTGCCATGCAAAATGGTGTCTTTTTTATTACTTTTCTTTTGTGCCATTTGCCATGTGGCTTAAATAATATAATCATTTTATAGGTTGTATCATATTGTTATGGATCTCAGGATACCAAGTGTGTAGTTTTTATTTTATTTACAATATACAGTGATTTTTACTGGAGAAACTGGGGTTTGTGTGTATGTGCCTTAACTCTTATTTTTATATTTTCAACTTTTTTATTTATTTTTTGTTCCAATATGGAACCAGACTATACAATTGCTTGATCACTTTTATAATACACATCAATGCAGTATTGAATTGCTATGTATTATACCAGTGACAGGCAGACTGCCAGGCCCTGTCAAAGGCAGAGTCTAGCAGCCCTCTATGCATGACAGACCTGTAGGCCGTTATTCCAGCTGGCATGAAAACAATCAGCACCTTTCAATCACATCACAGGAGTTCCAATGGATGACAGAGGGAGCCCCTGACTCTGCCAAACACCTAGTTGCTATTGACAGCAGCATCCGAGAGGTTAAATAGCTGGGATTGGAGTTATTGTGGCTGCATTGGGAGCCAATCTGTACAAAACAGCCAGTACCTGCTACAGATAGTGCCAACACAACATGAGCAGCGTGCCAACCTTCAAATGAAAATCTGAAAACACATCTCTTTAGAAAACTGTACAACCCGACATAATCCAGCTGCTACTACAGTACCATATAAACAGCTTCTTCCCTCCGCTTCTAACTACTTCCTTGTAGATAACGGCAGGGTCTCTCTGTCTCTCTACTCCTTTTTGTCTTGTTATATGTTTAAAGTAAATAATAACTTTTGCTTTAAACAAATAACGTTAGAGTTCATTATGTATGGGATAAATAAATAATACACAATATGTGAAGAGAGCCCAAGGCTAAATGTATTTGGCTTCCTTCTAGATGTTAATATTTTGTAAGGTTTATTAACTTGTTGGCTGGAATATAAGTAGATGTTGGTCTACATTTTCAGTCTAAATATTAACTCTTAGCATACTAATTTATACTGAGCAAAAACATAAGAAAAATTCAGTAATGCCCCAATAAAATATATTATGCCAATGCAATATTTAAGAAAGTGCATTTAATAATAAAAGTAAAAAAATCTACTAAAAATATTTGTATATACATATATCTATCCAAAACAATAGACATAAGCCAAAAAGGAGAAAGAAGGTAAAAAAACCAAAAAGACTTTGGCAAGCGATACTGTATATCCTTTATGTCCTGTCCAATCTTTGGAGGTCCATTAAGTATACAGTAGATGCAGAATATTATATGCATCTTGTGTTAGGGCTTGTGGACTAGACTTTTGACAATGTTCGGTCTGCTTTATGCTTGATATTTTATTGTGAGAAAAAATAGTATAGTAGTCTATATTCTTGTATACTGCAAATAAAAAGCATATGATCAAAAAGCAGACCAAATGTAGTCATAAGTAGAGTCTGCTTGGCCTATTAAAACCTTCCAAAAATGATATGTTTGGCTAACGTGTATGACAATCTTATAAAAAATTCTCTTGGTTGAGTACTTTGTGAAAACAAGCTTCCTTTTAGGACCAGATATATCTAGACAATATCCACAATATGGTTAATTTAAAATTTTTAGATTCCTCATCAATGGTAAAAATGGTAATAGCCATTTATGTTGAATAATATTGTCCCTCAACCCCCAAACCGATAATGTACATTTCATACACCGTTGATTTACATTATTATGATGACCAGGTAATATTCAGAGTAACTGCCATGTGCAGCATGGACAGCATGTAGACAGACGGAGAATGACTCAATAAGGTCCTAGTAGGATATCACCAGGTACCTGGTGCCATGCTGACTGCAGAGCATTAAACAGCGTGGGAGAGGATTCATAGAGTAAACATGACGATTGAGGTGGTCCCATGTTTGCTTAATTGGGCTCAAATAGAAGCCTTCCAACCAATGTTGGACATTTCTAGCAATGTGACATATCGCATTGTACTTTGGAACACAATCAGCATGTATGGTGTACGTGATCTACAAGGATGGATTCTTACCCCAATGAATTGAGAATGTCTTCCACATGGAAAAGTAGGCCCAGAGAATATCTACAAATATACCCAAGACCACAGCACACCCGCCACTAGCTTGTGTTCTAGTAATGTTTACAGGATATTTGTTCTCTGATTTTTCTTGATTGATACACCAATAATGGACATTCAATAAACCAGAAAACATGACTTGTTGGTGTAGTCAACCATTTGGCAACCAGTTTAAGTCTAGTTCAGAAACTGCATTAAAATGTAAGCTTTTTCTGCTAATCTATATTTGTTAGCAGAGGTGCACTGACCATTCTTCTGTTTCAAGGCTCTATACATAGGAGGGTTTGACTAACTGGTTATAAAAAAAAGTTGTGACCTCCAGGTTAATTTTGGTATAAATTGAATCACTGTAGTGTGTCAGTCCGCTCTCGCACACCTTGTAGCCGACATTCAACACTCATATCAATGTGGTGCTCTATAGTTTCCATGTGGTTTATTCCCATTGGTGCCAATAGTTCACGCACAATATGCTTTTACCACAGCCGCACAGGAACAATTCGCAAACTGCACAGTTTCAAATATACTGCCACATTTGGTCCTAAAGCCAGAAATCATCCATTTTTACAACTCTAATTACCTCTTTTACCCATGACAGCAATGAGGGATTTGTGTGAAGACAGCCTATCACCCACCTTAGATACCCACCGAGCCAGCTTACTTCATGTAACTTCCTTCATGAGCTACGTGCTGCCAACAACAAAAGTAGGAAATCGTCATAATAATGTGACTTGTTTATGTGAAAATACTACCCCAAAAAGCCATTTGAATTATGCTTTTGCAATGAAGAATACAATGATTTAGATCTGTTTAGGAGATAGAAACTATTTAGTTTTAACACAGAACATACAGCAGTGGAATGTACAGAATCTTGTTAGTATACTGGATGTGGAGGAGGCTGACAAAATATACACTATACCATGTATTACGATGACCTGTAGGGATGAATTTTTAAAATATAAGCAATTCAGGTCACCTGTCTATGCCAAGCCGGAGGGATATAGCAAGCTTAAAGTTTAGATTTTTAAGACCTGGCAGCTCAGATCAATGCAATCAGTAGGTTATGTCTTGTTCTCGGTAAAGTAATTGAAAGGGTTTCACTTTGTCCTTGAAGAGATACAAATGCTATACATGATTAATATTTCCAGACAATAGTATTGATTGATAGTGTTCAAAGAAGTGAATTAAATATTCTCAATGAAATGTCTTAAAGAAATAGGAAAATATCTAAGTTGCACCTTTTACATTGTTAAATATTCATTGCTGTAACAGGGAATCATTAAATTAAAACGAACATTTATTTTATTTGATAAGCAACATAGGGTACATTGTTTAAGCTAGAATTAAAAAAATATATATATATATATAAATGTATTTTATATTTATAATAAAAAACAAAAGCAATACTGCTGATGGTTAGCTGGGAATATTGAATGGCTGCTCAAAGCTCAGGGCATGGTGCATGGAATGCCATCCGGACTACAGGGCAAAACAAGTTCAATGAAAAAAAGAAAAAGTGTTTCTAGCACTCACCAACAGTAAGGATAATAAAACATGTCATTTTTGAATTCCATAGTTTAAAAATGAAAGGGTGACAAAAAAACTTCCATCTGACGCGTTTCAGACCCTTTTGGTAAAATGCAGAGGACCAACATGCTTTTGCTGTTCTTGTCATGTTTTGACATAAGGTATCTGATTTATTGATCACATTTAACGGGTCTGTTGGTTAGTTATCATTTTTTTACATACATCCATCAGCAGATTTGTTATGGACCTTGGTTTTAATTTATATATCTTTTGCTATCACATTCTAACTGCTCTATTCAAAATGTACTTTTGTCACGGTGTTAATATATCTTTGTGTTTTTTATATTTAGTTTTACCTTTCACAAACCATAACTTCCATATCTTACTTGGTTTGTTGGATATTTGGTACTACAAATATCTTTGTCTTTCCTGTTAAATTTGGTTTTGCAATCCGTATTATATATTTCATATCACCATTTATGGCTACTTAGTTGCTAATCATCTGACCCGATTTATTTGCAACGTTTTGAGACCTGATTGGTCATTTGGATATCATATAATAATAATAATTTTTATTTATATAGCACCAACATATTCCGCAACACTTTACAATTTAGAGGGTATACATACAGACATTACACATTAAAAGAACTTACAAAGGAGACACAAGGTGTGAGGATCCCCGCTCACGAGAGCTTACAATCTATTATGGTGTATGGGTGAGACAAAGGGTTAAAAAGTGCTCAGTTTACAATGGTCCAGCCATGTTACATAAATACGAGGTGGTTTACATAAATGTTGGGTGACCCTGCCACCCTGACAGTATATCTATATATAGATAGGTGCCTGTGAGTGCCCTAGTGTTGGGAGTGACAGATAGGTGTGATAGCAAATGGGGGTTAGCAATTAGGGATCTTGATATGCCAGCCTGAGAAGATGTATTTTCAGGGCCCTCTTAAAACTGTGAGGGTTGTGAGTGTGCCTGATCGCCCGCGGTAGCATGTTCCAGAGAATTGGTGCCGCATGTGTGAAATCTTTGAGACGGGCATGGGAGGTTCGGATGACTGAGACATGTAATCTGATATCATATAGTTTTACAGTGTCTTTCTCTGCATTCTACGAGTAAGGGTATGTTCACAAGATGTACTGTGGCACGTACAGTACGTGCCGCAGTACATTGTGTGTTACATTGTGTGCTAATACGCAGGGGGCGGCAGCCCGCCGGCCCTAATGACATTCATTACTCGCGGCGCGTATTCGCCATGAATAATTGACATGTCACTTATCTTCCCTCACGTACAATATGATCATATTGTACGAGCGGGAAGAAGAGGCGTAATCCATAGTTCTCATAGAGAACTATGGATTAATGTAATTTAGGTGAACAAAACGCCCGTATTAGAGCGCAAATACACGCCGAAATGCGCGCTGAAATTACACCGTGTGAACATACCCTAAGGATCAAAACGGTCCCGGAACATGTAGGATGGAATTTGTTTGTCCCACTATTGTTTTTAAAGTATGGAATTAAAGATTAACCATTTTAAAGTAGTGACTTCTGGAAACACTTTTTCTTGATTGCATTGTATTTTATTTTTTCCTTTTATTTGGAATCCACATCATTATAAAAATCAGGACAACAAAGCGAATACCTGTTTCTATCAATAAAATATTTAGGTTATGGTCTTCAGGTATGAATTAGCTATGTTTGTTTAGCTATATTTTAAATAGTTTCACCAGGTGCATCCAGAAACAATAGACAATACAGTTGGGTACTGATTTATGGTAGTAGTAAAGTGCATCAAGTAGAATGAAACCTGCAATAGGGTATAACACAAAAATTGAAGATTTAAAAGGAAAAAAATAATGGTTGTTGTCAAGATGAATAAAATGGAGCACGGAATTTTGGGACAATAATATTTACTAATGTTTTAAGCATGTTTTAACCTACTTAAAGAGATTTTCTGGTTTTATGCATATAAAATATAATCACTATATAACTTGGAGATAAGATGTTGATCCAGGGATTTTTCTGATTGCCATATTTAGAGTTGGGAAGGAATTTTTTTCTTGCATGGGACAAATGGCATCTGCCTCATACAGGGTTTTTGCCTTCCTCTGGATCAACACTGTAGGATTATAGGTTAGACTTGATGGACCTGTTTCTTTTTTAGCCTTATCTAATATGTTACCTTTTAATTCAGAGGTGCATGCAGTCCGCAATGTCATTCTGTGTGGCCCTCTACCATCTGGTCACAGTAATGCTTTTCTACATCTGGAGGCTGTTCACGTGTTTTTTCCATGTGAGAGAGGAGTAGAGCATAGTATGGAAGCAGAAACGTAAGTACTAATGGTTCCCTGTGTGACCATCTCTGGAATTCTGATATATTGGTAGAATGAGTGTCTCATGACCCCTATGTGGCAACTCTGAAAGAAGTAGAGGAGGTGGAAAGGGGGACAATGCATGAATGGTTATCTTCAATGTAGTTTTTAGTAGTAGCAAAACACTTGACTGTTTCAGCAACTAAAATAAACTACAATGGAGATAACTACATGTGTGCATGGTGTCTTTCTTTCTGGAGCATGACTGGGGGAGACGGAAACCCCTATTTTTCCAACTGATGGAAGATCTCTATCTGAAATAGGCCCCTATCAGACCTTTATGGCAGGTACTGACAAAATGCCAATCAGTAAGTGTCTCAGACATTAATCCCTTAAATCGAACGCCTGAAAAGTAGTTCATGACCAGAATTTTTTTTTAGTTTTTGCCTCCTTGCGTTTCAACAGTTGTAACTTTTTTATTTTTTCAATGACGCAGCTGTATGAGGCCTTGTTTTATTTGAGATGAGTTGCTCTTTTGGGGGAATAGTTTAAGTTCACTTGTAAATAATTGCAGAATTTTATATATTTTTTTACACCATTCACATTTACACTTAATAATTTATTAGATTAATTCTACACGTTATTACGGTGGTGTGGATACCTAATATGTGTAGGTTTTTTTGTGTGTGTAATCTATACACTTATTAATGTACTAGCATATTTATATATGCTAATACATTATAATCTGTGTCAGTCTGACACAGGCAGTGATCAGGACGGCTCACAGTCGGGCCTGATCACTGGCTTGTTACACAGACAACCCTGGGGCTACTTTAGGTCCCCAGGGCTGACTGTGCAGCCTTTCCCTGGGCTCTGTGGGGTCTCCGGGTGTTCCGATCACCCGACAGAGCAAGAAACCCTTTGATTGTGCTGCTGTGATGATCTGCGGCAATCAAAGGGTTAAAGCACAGGTTTCCCTCGCTCCCCGGTACTTGCAGGAGCTGCGCTGGGATCAGGGCTGTGAAGTACAGCCCCGTACTTAGAGCTGCTGCGGCGACGGGCGCCGCAAACTCCGATATCTGCAGCGACGTCAAAAGACGTCGCTGCAGACGAACGACCTGAAATGCCCGCCATCAAAAGATGGTGGGCGGTCATTAAGGAGTTAATACCCCTTTATATTGTATTCTGGTCTTTGGGATTGATTCAACATTATGTAACTGTCTAACTTGAACCCCATTAAAGACAATGGGAGAAGATGATCGGGTTAATTTTTATACCTATACAAGTGAGAAGAAGCTGTAATTGCCATCCAAATAAGTAACCAGGATATGTGTAGCAACTTAGTGAAGAAAACTTGGCTCTAAGAGTGACTGACAAAAACAATTGAGAGGCTAAAATACTTAATTTCCTTTCAATGGCTAACTGAAAAGATGAGGAGAGCTTGCAAGCAGGGGGATAGCTATAGGAGGTGCAGCGGTAGCAGCTGCTACGGGGCCCTGCATCCTGAGGGTGCCCGAAAGTCCCTTTTACACATAAGAAGACACTGGTATTGGAAATGGCACATTGTAACTGGCAGGAGCCCCATTTCACTTTTTGCACCAGGGCCCAGGAACTTGCAGTTACGCCTCTTCTTGCAAGCTTTGTACATGTGATATATGTGGTGGCAGCAAGAACATTCCAATGGGGAACATAAAGGTTCAGCTGGCAGGGGCATAGTTACAGGGGGCGCAGTGGTAGCAGCCGCTACGGGGCCCTGTATTCTGAGTGGACCCAAAAGCCCCTTTAACAAATAAGAAGACAACGGTATTGGAAATGGTACATGGTAACTGACATGGATGCGAATAGGATAGTACGGGCAGTACTCCTGTCAGGGTCCCTAATCAAAAAGGGGCCCACTGATATGTTAAAAGTAGTAACTAGTAATGGGTAGTGGCCCATTTGATTTGGCTGTGTGGGGCTCTGAAATGGTTAATAGATGACTGATGGCAGCCCTGCTGAGCCTTCCTCTGCAGACAGTCAAGACACGGGTAGCACTTGAGAAATTTCTGCACAACTAGGTTCATGGCATGTGCCAGGCAAGGGATGTGTGTAAGTCTACCAATCTTAAGGGCAGCAAGGAGATTGCTCCCATTGTCACACACCACCTTGCTTGGCGCCAGGTTCTTAGCACCCAGCCACTGGTCGGTCTGAGTGCGTAGAGCCTTCCACAGCTCTTGACCTGTGTGTTGACGGTCTCCAAAACAAATTGATTTGAGAATGGCCTGGTTTCTCTTGGCACATGATGCTACCTGTCAAGGTTGAGGATCTGGACTCTGCACTATTTCAGCAGTGTTGAAGAGTGTCGGCCGAGACCCATTACCAGAGGCACTGTCATCCACTAAACTCACCCAGAGAGCAGTCAGTGAAATGTAACGCCCTTGACTGTGCTTACTAGTCCATGTGTCTGTAGTGACATGGATTTTGGTGGACATAGATGCAGCCAACAGGCTGGAGATCTTTTCTGCAACGTGGCGGGCCAGGGCAGGGATCAATTTTCTGGCAAAGAAATGCCTGCTCGGCATCTGATATTGGGGGCATGTCCACCAGGCAGAACGGCTAAATTTCCAAGGCCAACAGCCTGGCAATGCCAACGTTCAGTCTTTTGGCTTTGGGATGGTTGGGGTGAAAGCATTTCTTATGCTCCCACACCTGGTACACAGAAGGCTGGCTACCAGACTGGCTGCTGTACGGCATGCAGGTCATACTTGGGAAGGGGAAGGTGTAGGCTGTGTTGCTGATGGTGGGAATCAGCCAACAGTATCTGGGATACATATACGATATATATACAGTATCTGTATGACAATAACACACAGTATATTTGAAATATATTTCACCTCCAAAACTGCCAAAAATAAATTTTTCTCCACTCAGTGTAATTTTCACTAACCAACCACTGTTTAAAAATATTTATTTGTATAGGAGATTTGGAGATGGTGTGTTTTACAATTACTCAACCCCCAAAACTGCCAAAAGGAACTTTTCTCCAACCAATTACTATTTAAAATGTAGTACATAGAGTGAGTTGAAAATGGCATTCAGAACGCAATACAGTGAAATATACATAATGTGGTCATGTGATTTTAGCAGCAAATGAGAGCCCTACACCTCAGTGATGATGTTTTTGACACATCTCTGTGTTCTGCGCTTATTGGATGGCCACCAAAAGTGCAGAAATGTGCTAAAAACTATTAAAATGGAGTGTCGAATGCCATGGCAAACTCGAACATTTACTCGAATGAACAGTAAAATGTTCAGTTCGAGTTCGAGAAAATTGAGATGTTCAACACAAACTTAACTTTTCTCGAGTGGTTCAATCCACACTACTTCTTAGCACTCACTGTGTGCAGGCTCTGAACAGGACAGTGATACCAACGAAAGGAAAGTGCCTTGTTCAATTCCTTGCTGTCCAGAACACTCAGCGTGCGGAGACAGGATGGGGCTGTTAAAAATATATTATTAAAGTCTCTAGGAGCTAGTGCCACTCCCTGCAGCCTTTGGCTACCTGAGGTTTTACCTACTGTCCTGGGGGAGCAGGAGGGAACCTCCATTTGTGGAACCCTCCCGCACGGTTTGGGACAGTTGGTAAGTATGGAGGAGCATAGAGAGCTCAGGCAGCCTTTATTACACAGCTCAGAGAGAGTAAAAGACATTGAGAACATAGACACAAACAGCCTCCAGTACAGAAAGCCTGTTTCAGTTTCGCTTTCACACAGCTCAGAGGGAAGAGTGCAGGCAACCAATCACAGCACAGGGGCGTGTTCCACACTGAGGTCATGTCCTGACCAGGGTTGAACTAAATATCAGGCAGCCAATCATACAAAAGCGGGAGTGACCCAAACCCGGCTTCAGATTTAGCTCTAGACACTCATAGATTAGCTAATAGCTGCTATACTAAATTATTTAGGTAATACAAACCAATTTAAAAAGTACTTATTTTTACTGTCCCCATTATTACAGATATGATCTTTGTAGAAAGAAAACCCCTTTAAATAGGACCTGTCTGTCTAAGTGAAGTAGACCAAAAGATCTCAGAAACCAGAGACAAAGTAATTGAGATCTATCAGACAGAAAAAGGTTATAAAGCCATCTCTAAAGCTTTGGGACTCCACAAATGGAGAAAACATGGAACTGTGGTGAACCTTCCCACGAATGGCCAGTTGTCCAAAATTACCCCAAGAGCTAAGCAACGACTCATCCAAGAGGTCAGCTTTATTTAAACCGAAACTACTAACTGACCATTAATACCACGTTGAACTTGAGGAAGCAAGCCAAGTGCAGCTCGAGAAATGTTCTGTACTTGATTTTTATAGGTGCCGAATATAATATGCACTTTATGCATACTATGGATACATCCAAGTGTTTATATTATATATATACATATTTTATATATATATATATATATATATATAATATATATATATATATATATATATATATATATATATATATATATATATATATATATATATTATTAATATAGGCACATTTTTAAAGAATTAATTATGAGCGCTTTTAAAACCTTTTATTACGGTAAACCACTGGTTAAAGTGGGACACTGTGTTTAATTACACATCCAAGTGATCACAAAACACCCTACAACAACACCCAAAGAACTGCAGACCTGCACTTGCCTCAGTTTAGATCAGTGTTCATGATTACACCATAAGAAAGAGACTGCAAAAATAGTCTGCATGGAAGAGTTCCAAGACAAAATCCACTGCAGAGCAAAAAGAACATAAAGGATCATCTAATTTTTGCAAGAAAACATCTTGATAATCCCCAAGACTTTTGGGAAAAGATTCTGTGGACTGACAGGACAAAAGTTGAACTTTTTGGAAGGTGTAAGTCACATTACATCTGGCGTAGAAGCATTTCAGAAACAGAATATGATACAAACAGTAAAACATGATGGCAATAGTGTGATGGTCTGGGATTATTTTGCTGCTTCAGGTCCTGGAAGACTTGCTGTGATAAATGTAACTATGTAACTATAAATTCTGCTGTTTACCAACAAATCCTGAAAGAGAATGTCAAGCCATCTGTTTGTGACCTGAAGCACACTAGAGTTATGCATAGGACAATGTTCAAAAACACATCAGCAAGTTCATCTCTGAATGGTTTAATAAAATTAAGATTTTGGATTAGCCTACTAGTACTGACCTTGATCTAATTAAAATGCTGTGGCATGACCATAAAAAGAATGGCCCACATAACTACAGGGGTCCATATATTTATCCACAGGGGATTTACCTACAGGCAGGTGGCCGTTATATCTACCTACATGGGCCTCATGTAGTGCTCTGGAAAAATGAGAGGGGCACTTTGATTGGTTTCTATGGGCAACAAAGTGAGTTTTAGACCTAGGCAATTTTCATACATGTGGCCCTAAATGTGACAGATTGGCGAGGCACGTTTCCGAATAAAAATGTACACTCGTTCTGTTGATTACCTCAGAGATTGCTAATGGCATAGGTAGTTTCCAATGAAAGGCAATTACTGACCTAGCCATCATCAACACGTGAAAAATTACTGTCCATAAGCCAGGAGGAAAGGTATTTAATGAGATATCTAGGATTGCTAATGCCGGAGTAAGTGAAAAGTGAAAAAGGAAGGTCCATATTCTCCAATAGGAGTATCTCCAATTCCAACCAAAAAAACTCAAGTTGTTGGGCAAGACCACCACATATGAAGCAATGAGCTCAGAGCTCCATAGTTCCTCCAACAGAGTTGGGAATATCCAGGAGTGATATGTGCTAAGTGCTCAGTTAGTGGAGAGATACCACCTAAAGTGCAACTTCCTAGACAATTCTGTGTGATTAATGCATCTATATAATTTATGTGGGGAGCAAGAGGCCTCGATCCACTCCTCCAGCAGGAAAGATGTCCCTAGATCTCTCTCCCACTTCAGTGTGTAGTTAGGTTTGCTTAGTAACAGTTCAGATGAAAGCGTAGTATAGGCTGATGAAAGACCTTTATCAAATCCTTTCTCATGACATAATATTTTTTTTTTAAATGTGGAGTTGACTGTTGGGTGAAAACCCATTCACAGCTTTGAATAATGTGTCTAAGTTGTAGGTAAGTAAAAAAAATTGAGATTGTGGGATAGCAAATTCTTGCTTAATGACTTCAATGGATTTGAAAGTATCATTGGAGTACATATCCCCTATTTTAACTATACCACTAGATATCCTTTGGGATATGGAGAGGGATGGAGAGACATAGCACAACATTAAAAGAGAGCACTCATTCCTATATATCCAAACACTGTGGAGGGGCACTATGTATTTAGACCAAGCTAAGGCAACCTGGTAGAGGGTGGGGAAGTCCCAACTCGGAATCCTATGACCAAATAGTGCTGCAATGAGCCCATCTTTCACTGAGAGCAGGAAAGTTGATTGGCATTCCATTGAGGACCAATGATGTATCATTGGGTTATTCCATAAGTAAAATATGGTCTCGAGCACTGCCGCTACGTTATAATTATGGAGGTGTGGGACAGAGAGGCCTCACAATTTAACGAGTCTATAGAGTTAGTCCCTCTTAAACTGAGGTTTTTTTAGTGCCCCAGATTAATTTTAAGAGTAGGGATTGGAGTTTGTTCACCAGTGGGGATGGAAAAAAGAAAGTCAATGAACGTGCAATGTAAAGGTATCTGGGCAAAAGAAGCATTTTAGACAGGTTAATTCTCGCCATCAATGAGAGGGGAAGTTGCTGTAATCTTGTTATTTCCAATTGCAGAACAGACCTCAAGGTCTTCCAGAGGTCTTCCAGATTTACTGCTATAGTCTTTGTGAGGGTAGAGAAGAGTTTAATGCCTAGATAAGAAACAGAGGAATCAGTCCATAAGAATTGGAATTGCTTTAGTTGCAAATTAAGGGATTTGGGGCAATTGATTGCTAAAAGTGTGGATTTGGTCATATTTAGTTTATAATAAGAGAGGCAGGAATACTAGTAGGTAAAGAAGAGCAGGAAAAGACACTAATGAATTTTGGCAAGTAATTAGGATTTCGTCAGCGAATAAGCTGACCTTGTGTTCGGTTTTATTTAATGAAATGCCCAAAATTAAAGAGGAGATTCACACAAAAGTTGAAAATGAGAAGGGACAGCAGACAGCCCTGTTGTGTTCTGTTTGTGATCTGAAAACTGCAAGAGAAAAACCCAGTTGCATATACTCTTGCGGAAGGGTTGGTATAGAGTGCTAGGATAGCTTTTAAAGTTGAACCCTCAAAGCCAAATTTCTTTGAAACTTCTTGAAGGTATACCCAATTGATTCTTTCAAATGCTTTTTTACTGTCCAATGATAGTAAAACTGTAGGTGTAGGGGAGATATTTATTTTATGTAATAAATTAATATCTCTGCAGACTCCATCCCTAGCCTGTTGACCATGAACAAATCCTACCTGATCCTTACTAATCAAAGAGGGAATTATGGCCTTTTTCCTTTTCACATTAATTTTTGAGTATAATTTAATGTCCCAATTTAGGATTGAAATTGGTCTATAGTTAGTTACTAGGTCTGTGGGTTTGCCCATTTTCGGTATAGTGGTTATGGTTGCTGCTAACATTTCTTTAGGGGGCGTACTGCTGTTTATAAGGGCATTGAAAGTATTCAGGAGATAGGGAGCTAAAATGGGAGAGAAGAACTTGTAATATTCGTTTGTGAATCCGTCTGAACCAGGGGATTTATTAATTTTAAAGGTTTTAATAGCACATTCTAATTCTGAGATAGATATGCGTGTGTTGAGGGAGTGTTTTTGTTGTTCTGATAAGACTGGAAGATTGATTCTATCTAAAAAATTGCCTTTATCCATCTTGTTAACTAGGGGCACTGAATTATCCTCACCAATATTATTTAAGGATTGGTAATACTCTGCTAAGGAGTCTGCTTTTCGCTGGGAATCATAGAGTTTCTCCTTATCCGGGGATGTTAAAAAAAGAATTTTTGAATTTGCTTGGAACTTTTGACCCTTCTTGCCAACAATTTTCCCCATCAGTACCGCTCAGATAGAAGTTCCATTTTGATCTGGATAAGCATTTTTCTTATTCTCTCAGATTCAGTTCACTGAGTTACATTTTGAGAGTTAGTAACTCAGCACTCAGGGTAGCCTGTGGGATCTGTTTGAGTTGGGTCTCTACCGCTTTATTCTTGTCAAGAAGGTCATATAGTTCCTATTCCTGTTTACGCTTTTCCTTTGATGCTAAGGCTATAAAAATTCCTCCGATGTAGTCTTTGTGAGTACACCACTAGGAATCAGGGGAAGGGGCGGATGGTATGTTAGATAGAGAAGTATTCCGTTAGGTGATTTCGGATGCCATCATTCACCGATTTATGCGCGGAGGGGGGAGAAAAAGCATCTTTAATAGTGAGAAAAAGTGGAGCATGATAACCTGGTACTGGAACCTATGTCCGATGTATTGGATAAGGCAATTCTGTTTGTGAGAAAAAAAGTCTAATCTAGAATAGGTGCTGAATAAAAGGTGAAGTCTGCCTCGCCACGGTGGGTATAGCGCCAATGATTATGCAAATTCTCTTTCTAACAGGAGGTGCTGCAAGTCAGGGGCGCTTTTGGCACTGTTACTGGATATATCTAATTGTCATAAAAATAAAAAGACATTAAAAAAATTATACCTTACAGTAGGTACATGGTAGTTATAAACTATTTTGTGTGATATAGCTATCTGTCTTGCATGCAGAAATTTTGAAGTTTGAAAATGGCAAATGTTTCCAAATTTTTGCGACATTTGGATATTCTACACAAATAAGCAAGGATTGTATGGGCCAAAATTACTAAATTAAAGCACATTGTGTCATGAGAAAACATTCTCTGAATCACATGAATAGGATAAAGTATAAGATCACATGTCAGATTTCAAAAATTGGCTGTTTCAGGAAGGTCAAAATTGAGAGGTTAATCAACTCCAGACATTTGATGTAACTGTTTGTCATGATGTTGAAAGGATGTGTTGGGTAAGCAGGTGCTGTCACTTTTTCCACACAGTGAGCTCCATAAAACAACTCTCCCCCCTCAAAAAAATTAAGCATTCATATGGGTACATAACTGAAAAATAAAAAAGTTATGGCTCAAGGAAGGCAGGATGGAGAAAATAAACATGTAGTCATTATAATTCACTGAAGTTGAGTATGTGAGTAACTTTAATAGTCTAATGTATTGAAATTTCATGAAGGTGGGTACGAAGTCATAAAGTGTTTCCTCTGGGCTCAACAGCTGGTTAAAATGGTCCTGGAAACATGCCTGGTAAAGGCTGGGATTAGAGATGGAAGAATTTCTCAAAAATTTGATTCGGTGACTTCGCCGAATTTTCCGACAAAATTTGTTTCGGTCCGTATTGCTTCGGGACGAATCGCGTTAAAAAACAGCAATTTCCAGGCTGCACAGACTTGTGTTTTTAAAACTGTCCTAAAAACCAAGTCCCAAAACTTTACTACAAAGGGGACCAAATAACTGCCAGACCCTTAGCAAACGCTTCCCCCAAAAATTCCCCTCACTTAAAGGCCTGACAAAAAACTAACCGGGAGTTATTAGGTAAAACCTTTGCACGTAACGGGTTGGGGGCCATTGCCTTCAGTGAAGGGGTATTCGTGGCATAGACCACATGGGTTTTGCAAGATGCAACTTTCTAGGGGCCCAAGAAAAAAAATATTCCAAGGGCCAAAATGACACAACACCCCACCCAGCCACCCGGATAGCAAGGCAGAATGGACCATGCTTTCTGGGTGAAACGTGTTCCAAATTTGGGCCCTACCATTGGGGAGATCACCGGAGGCAAGGGAAAATGCGAGATTATAGGCAGGGCAACGGGGCCCAAATTTCTATGCAAGGTGTGGATGAGCGGGCAAAAAGGAGCAGCCTGGGGTTCGGTTCACTGAAAGGAGTTGCGGCACCCGGTGTGGTTTCTGTTCTGGTGGCCCATTGACAAGTGTGGATGTGGTCGAATTCCGCCCTTGGGTTTTAAAGGGGTGGATAATAGTCACTGTGTTCATCGGGGCTTCGACCAAAATCTCCCCACCCTTTGATTGGCATCAAGGGCTTTCCGATTTTAAGACTGTAACGGATGTTTTTTTTTTTTCGGACCTTTTTTTCTGGGTTTTTAGAAACCCTAAGTTTGGTTTTCTAAAATCCCGGGAGTCACAGCCTGAAAACTCAGAAAAATTTCCTTTACAAAAACCTCCCACGTTCAAAGGAACCCCTAAAACATCACCCTTCCCCATACTGGGCGGAAAACTCCAGAAATTTGTTTTACTACATCCCAAACATATTTGCCCAAATATTCGATTAAAAAATGAATAACCGGCCCAGTTGGACAGGTTCCCTAATATAGTGCCCGGTAAAAGGTTGGTTAAATATTTACCGCCATACAGGGACCATATAGTGGTAGATACTAGCTGTATGTAGATGCTCTGCAGAAATATAAGTGATTACACTGCAGTTACATTTAGTGACTCACCGGAGACATCATTTCTGATCAGCGTAGTTCACTTTCCCTTTTCTTCTCCATCCGGTTCACACCTTCATGCTGATTGCTCCCGGCCAATACTTGTCCTGCAGTTTTTGGGGACACAAATATCTTAGAATCCTCACTTTTCCCCAGCAACTCCTTAATTTTATAGGTATATAAGTCCCCTCAGTTGGGTAGGTGTATAGGTCCCTCAATTGGCGGTATATAGATATAGGGTCAATGTCAGGCAGGTATATGATATTGGGGTCAATGTCAGGCAGGTATATAGATATAGGGCCCCAATGTCAAGGCAGGGTATATAGATATGGGCCACAAGGCAGGTATATAGGGGGGCCACAGGCAGGTTTATAGGGGGCCACAGGAAGGTATATGGGGCCACATGCAGGTATAGGGGGCCACAGGCAGGTATATGGGGGGCACTGAGGCAGGTATATGGGGCTACAGGCAGGTATATAGGGGCACTGAGGCAGTATATAGGAGGCCACAGGCAGTATAGGGGGCCACAGGCAGTATAGGAGGCCACAGGCAGTATAGGGGGCCACAGGCAGGTATTGGGGGGCCGCAGGCATTATGGGGCCGCAGGCAGTATACGGACTAGGGGGCCACAGGCAGGTATAGGGGCCACGGGCAGTAGATGGGGCCACGGCAGGTATAGGGGGCCACAGGCAGGTATGGGGGGACCACAGGCAGGTATAGGGGACCACAGGCAGTATATGGGGCCGCAGGCAGTATATGGGGCGCAGGCAGGTATAGGGGGCCCAGGCAGGAAAAGGGGACCCCCGGCAGTATATGGGCCAAGGCATTTGGGCGGGTTATAGGGGCCGCCAGGCGGGTATAGGGGGCCACAGGCAGGTATATGGGGGCACTGAGGCAGGTATATGGGGCCACAGGCAGGTTATGGGGGCACAGAGGCAGGTATATGGGGCCACAGGCAGGTATATAGGGGCACTGAGGCAGTATATAGGAGGCCACAGGCAGTATAGGAGGCCACAGGCAGGTATAGGGGACCACAGGCAGTATATGGGGCCCCAGGCAGTATAGGTGGCCGCAGGCAGGTATAGGGGCCACAGGCAGGTATAGGGGGCCACAGGCAGTATATGGTGCCACAGGCAGTATATGGGGCCACAGGCAGGTATAGGGGGCCACATGCAGGTATAGGGGGGCCACAGGCAGTATATGGGGCCACAGGCAGTATATGGGGCCAAAAGGGCGGGGTATAGGGGGCCACAGGCAGTATATAGGGCCACACGGGCCCAGTATATGGGGCCACGGGGGGGCCAGGGGTATAGGGGGCCACAGGCAGGTATAGGGGACCACAGGCAGTATTATGGGGCCACAGGCAGGTATAGGGGGGCCGCAGGCAGGTATAGGGGGCCACAGGCAGTTATAAATATGGGCCACAGGCAGGAAATAGGGGGCCACGGGCCCAGTATATTGGGCCACACAGGCAGTATTATAGGGCACCGAGGCGGGTTAAACACTATAAAAATAAAACATTAATACTCACCTTAGCATCCCCGGCGGAGCGCGCTCTGTCCTCTTCAGCCCGCGCTCCCCCCGCAGCTCCTCGGGCGCACAGCCTGTGACGCGCTGTCGCGCCCGTAGGACAGGCAGCGGCGTGATGAGGTCATTTACATCGCGCCGCTGCCAGCTGGCCGCACGGGGCGCCCCGGGGGTCCTCAGCGCAAAGGGAGGACCCGGTCGCGGCCCCGCTGTTCGGACCCGGAGAGGGGTCCGACACTGTCTGCGGGGCAGGGAGCACTCGCTCTCTGCTCCGAAAGAAGCCCGCAGTTGTATGTGCGTCCAGCGGACGCACATGTAGCTCTGCAGGGCCAGTCGGTGCTCCAGGCCCATGGCAGCGGCCTGGACCCCGGGGAAAGGTTCGGGGCACAGGGGGTTTTATTCGGGGCCCGAGCCCCGGACAAAACAGCCTAATGGCTCCCCTGGTGGCATCAGGCGGGTGGCGGCATCAGAATAGTGGCTGAGGCAGGTAGTTTGAACCCAGACTCATTTCTCACAGTTTGGGTGAGGCTCATCACTGATGTAGTCTGACGCCTAAGACATTGGTGTGTGGAAATCCTGGCCGATCCACCCCCTAATTCATCTTGACAAAGGTCAGTCGTTCCACATTTCCGTGGACAAGCGGGGTTTTCCTTGGGGTTAACGATGGCCCCCGCCGCACTTAACAACCCGCTCTGATACCACACTACTGGCCGGGCAGGACAGCTTCTCCACTGCAAACTCAGCAAGTTGCGGCCACAGATCCAGTTTAGCTGCCCAGTAGTCCAGCGGATCTTCTAACTGGGGTGGCAGAGTGCTGTCCAAGTAGGCCACCACCTGTTTTGGGTTTAGGGACTGCTCCATGTCCCGCTGCTGCTGCTACTGCTGGCGACTGGGCCCTCCTCACTAGGCGGGTTTAAGGAAGCTGTCTTCAGTGGACTCCCGTGACTCCAGACTTAGGTTGCTGCTGATGGAGCTGGTTTCTGCTCCTACTCCCCACCTTCCCCCAGCAGCCGCTGCAGTAGTACGTGAGGGGCCCGAAGAACCCCCGGTTCAGACCTGTCAGAGGAGGGACAATAGCCGCACATAGGCAGCGGCCAACTGACTACGGAGGATTTCCCTATAGTTTTGAGTTTGTCCTCCCTCTCAGCAGCTGGGAAAAAGGCTACCATTTTTGGACCGGTAGGAGGGTCCAAAAGGGTGGAAAGCCAAAGTCACCCCTCTGCCGGTATGGTGACAAATTTGGCTGTCACTAGCCCGGCAAATCAGCATGCTGCGGGCCATCTCCACAATTGACTCCAAGGGGCTCCCTGGGCCCCCATCTCCACTGTAAACTGCCCGGTGCTTGGGGTCATCTGCCTCGTCTTTCTCATCTCCATCTACCTCCTCCAGCTGTCCTCCTTCTTGTCACTTTGGGGAGAAAATCCCCTCATTTCACCAGACAATGCTTCTTTCTCCAATGTCCTCCTCGTCCTCCCGTTCAGTCCCCATCCGGACTCATGTGGCCGTGAGATGCAGTCGCCAAAATCTCCAGTCCCTGCCCGACAGATTTTTCGCATCTGTTCCGGACATGAAAGCAGTTGAATGACGTTATTCATCCCATAGTCCTGGCGACTGACTAATAACGTGACCTCCTCGAATGGCCTCAGCAAATGGCAGGTGTCAAGCATGAACTACCACTGGCTGACATCAAGTTTCACAGGGGATTACTTCCCGTCCCTGGATCATCAAAAAATCGTTAATGGCCTTTCTCTGTTCATACAGTCGGTCCAAAATGTGCAGGCTGGAATTTTATACGGGTGGAGCATCGCATATCAGAGTGTGTTTGGAGGAGGCTGTTTTGCCGCTGCAACTGAGGAGGGGGGTTCCCGGGTTTGTAGGATGGGAAATGAAG